>JAHPZR010025560.1:87500-115000 GCA_019787425.1 Platygyra sinensis
CTTAAGGAAAAAATCTTGGAATATTCTGAAGTGACCGGTCACAGAGAAAAGGAAGAAAAGACAGATTTACGGAAGGAAAATAGAGTGCCTAATCACAGTTCCAAACGTGCATTCCGGCAAAGTACTTAATTATGGATCTATGCTTCTTACAGTAGGTGTAGGAGAACATATCATCACAGAATGACACTCCTTACAGTAAATGTCTAAATACCACATGTTTAGAATCAAAGTCATCATAGGTCCTAGTGGGACTAAGAAAAGCAGCGGAACGACCATCATTAGACAGTCATTTGGAATTCTGGATGGATTTCGAAATGCCCCGGCAGACAGCGGTGAGGTTGCATAAAGAGTGCCCCTTTATTGACAACGTAGCCTCGATGGGGCCACAATGGAAACCTTGATTTTTTAGGCATTTTCCCTGTTGGTGGAGTGCATTTAGCAGGCCGGCGTCGTTCTCTCATGCGATCGTCTTTTGGCAGCATCTGGCGAACTTGATCACTGATAGCATCTCTGCCAGCTCTGAAAAAGGGAAAATCAAATTAAAAATCGGTCAATGTCTCGCGTTAAATACTTTTACTTTCCATAGGATCTCAATGAACAAATGACATCGACCTCGTTCCCAAGGCCCTCTTTCATCTCTTGAGGAATAAAGAGAAAGAGCTTTTCAACACGCTGTTGAAATTGATTGAATCGAGTTATACTAGGGTCACTTTTTACTGAGTGTTTACCTTTCATCTGATAAAGAATTGCAGTTTTAATTCTCAAGTTCCGTTTAAGACTATACAGCTGGAGGAACAGTGTTAATAAAAGAGCGTCCTGACAGGATTTGGTTATATACCGGAGGGGAACAGTGTTTTATTCTAATTGCTGCTTTTTGGAGACTGAGTTTATGTTCAGTCCCATGTAAACTTACTTAGAAACCTCTGCTGAGCTGTTCTTGCAAAGAGTAGGAGGGAGTCGGCAGGAGTTTTTACTCAACTCCTGATCTTGAGTGGAAGTTGTGCTTTTGCTCAGGTTGCGTAAAAACCCGACTGCAACATCACGATCTGAAACGGACCGTAAACAAAATTGTTAAACTTGACTTGCCCTTGAACATGACGCCATCAAACGCGCTCCAGAAATCATCGCAGAATATCATGATCGATCATGAGGTAAGCATGCGAAACTGTGCCCTCTGCGGTTTCCGGAACCTTCATTCATACTGGCTCAGACAACTCCGCTGAGCTTTTCTCGTAGGGGGCATTGGGCATCATTTTTGACATTTTTTGCCGCGATAGGCTCTCAAATCCGTAATTGTGTCATAACTGACCAATCTTAGTAAACTTGCTCCTGATGTTGTCCTTTTAGACCAATCGTAAACCGCGAAACCAAAGGCCGTCGAGATTGGCTTATTTCAAGAGATGTCGAGACGTGTTCTGATGTACTGATCGGTTTATTCCTCTGTTGTGACCAAGACTAATTCACGACAGTAATTACTAATTTTAGAGGGCAATAGTTGTACATGAAAACGAGTGATCACCTGGCAAGTTCTGCGATTTAAGCCACTGGTGAATGGCCGGTATCGCCTCAGCTTGAATTGCGTTTGCCAAACTCTAAAAAAATGAAATTAAGAGAAAAAAAAGCAGCCATCAAATTAAATCAACCGAAGACAGAAAGTCTATTGAAAGATAATTATTGTGCTAGCATTAATTAAGATCAGAAGTACAGAAAATTAATACGTTTTGTGCCATCTTACAAGAATCTATATGGCTATTGATATCTGACTATACATAAATTAGTTTATCAACTCCTTACCTTTCCTAAGAATCCGCGGTCTCCAGCGTCTAAACATTTTTCAATAATGATTCTTTCTACAGTTCACAAGAAAATATCCAAGTTGGGTTAAAAATGTCAAAAAATAAGTATTATAAGAAGTTATGTCGGAAAAAGCGGAAAAATATAGTCAATTTTACCATCTACCAAGTGCTTAAAAAATCTTTCCACGGGAAAATCGCGACCTCGCACGGACACAGGGTACAAGGAAATTTTTTTTTAGAAAATTCAAATGGAACTCGCTTAAACACGAATACGCTTTCAAATTCTGTTCACACCAAGTATATTCCAGTCCCCCTTTCATTTCGTCGCCATTTTATGTCATGTAGAACGATGGAGGACTAAGGTCTCAATTAACATACCACAAGTAAATAGGTTACTGTGGTTAAACTGAAGAAAGGAACCTTTGTAATAATGCTATCACTACCTACCTCTGGAAGAAGTGTTGGTCACTAAGGAATCATACAGCTTCCCTGCATCTTTTGAGATGCATAATGGCGGCATGATGCCCTAAAAAAGCAATGATATTTTCATTGATAGAGCAGTTTTCAATAGGCTATTTCCTAGTTCCCTTGTGCCTCTGTTTCAAAGCGAATCTAAGTGCGAAACCATAGCCCTTTTCACGGTTAACTTTACTCATTTGCATTACAATAAAATCTAACAAGTATGCGAGGCAATAGCCCTTTTCACGGTTACCTTTGCTCATTTGTATTACAATAAAATTTAGCATGTATGCGAGGCAATTTCGAGCTGTTTTGCAGTTTTAGCCCGAAATTGCCTCGCATCCACGTTGGATTACATTGTAATGCAAATGAGAAAAACTAACCGTGAAAAGGGCTATTTCGGGCTATTTTGCCTCGCATCCACGCTGGATTACATTGTAATGCAAATGAGAAAAACTAACCGTGAAAAAACTGAGCTGTTGCCTCGCATTCACGTTGGACTTTTTACATTTTAATGCAAATGAGAAAAATTAAACGTGAAAAGGGCTATTCTTATGAAAATGACTTTGATTTGCATGAAAATGAAACTGCATGCAGAACTCATTTTCATGTGAGGTTTCGCACTTAGAGTCGTTTTGAAACAGAGGCACAAGAGGACTCGGAAATTGCCTATTGATTGTTGTGAAACCAAAACTGAAGCAATAACTCTAGCCAATCACAAAAGACACCGAAAACTCACTGAACCAACAGGAATGACCTCCCGAATACCGGGCAGGCGCTCCAAAAAACTCATAGAGAGCTAGGTCATTTAACTGCATGAGTTCATAAGTTATGATTTGGTTATAGAAACAATTTCCATTTTGCTCTTAGACAGTCTTTTATTACCTAGTAGGAGGGAACACGTAGCCAACTAAAATTCAGCGCATTGACACCTCTAGTAAAATGACTTCGCTTACTCTAGGTAGAGAACCGGTTGTTTCTTTGTTGTTTCCGCCTTCAAATTCAGGTCGATGAAGAGGCCTGAGCTCTAAAAAAGTAATTAAAATAATCATAAAACTTTATTGGGTAAAAAAACAGAATTATTGATGACTTGGTAGCTTATATTGTGGCCCATTTAGTAAAGAAAAAGCTGATTAAACAAAGGTTCGAAAAAATAAGTTAAATTCTTCTCTTATTCTTCTCTTATTTTATGAATAGCGAGGTGCGCAGTTGCTGATATACTGACAACTGTTACATTTCTGTAAATCAGTTACAAAGATAGAAATGGAAACAAAAACATTGCACTCCGCAAAGATAGATATCCGAGTGGCAGAAACTTTCCAATCAGTCGAAAGATGAGAATTTTCCATTTTTCTTATTCCAAAAGTTATCGTGATGCATGCAAACTGAAAGAATATATGAAGTATGAAAACTTGAAGATTTTACCAAGACAAGCGCTTCTTGGCTGGCGAGAATCATTACCAGTCTATGGGGATGATTTTGCTCGGCGCAGGCGAAAAATACATTTTTGTGATATTCGAAATTATCATTTAGATTGGGCAGGAGCCCATCACCCGGAGTCTCCGTCTCCCATACCTGACCTTATAAGACAACCTTTGCGCTTATCTTTCTAGTTTTAGAAACGGCGGGGCTCCTAAATTCGCGCGCACCATATGCCATACAGTGCAATATAATACATTACAACACAGCACAACGCAACTCGACACAACACAATACAATACAATTCACTATACAATTTTTTTTCTTGGGAATTTAAGCTCGCCTGGGGTAAAGACTGTTCTAAACATAGAAAGATACGCGCAGAGGTTGACTCAAGGATACATGGATGACGGAGGCTCCAGGTGATGGGCTCCTGGATTGGGCAATGCCATTTATTTAGGTCATGTGAGTTATTTCCACATGCGTCTACGTTTTGAAAGAACTCTTAAAGTCCTTCCTAAAATGGCACAACAACCGTTTTTGATTCTGTACTGCATTTTATTCTATACTAAAGAAATAATAATTGATTTATGCTAAAAAGTAACGGTTATTTTGTATTAAACAAGTAATGAGTTTAAAAAATTTTCTATACGAAGTGTAAGGTTGCATACTTACTAAATCTTCCAACATAGTCGTCATAGAATCTTTGTTTTGTTTCCCAATCTGATAAATTCAAAAACACTTTAAAAGACTCATTACTTTTCTGTCGCGGCATCGGATTTGAAGGAATTCTCCAATTTAAGAAGTTCTAAGGAAGTCAAGAGGAAAGTTGGCATCAATGTCAGTATAATGCAATCATTTATCAACACTGTAACAAGCTGAATCCTTTAGCGCGATTGTAGTAAAGTAAAAGAAAAGAACAAAAGATAGGAATTACGAATGTGCAAGATACTGCACAAACTTTAATGCCAAGAATGAAGTATGCCACTTCCCACTTTCCGACATTGGAAGATCTATACCTGAGATGGGTGCGGTCGATTTCGTCTTGTAACAGAGCAGGGCCTAGGTTTTGCTGGCTTTCCTTCTTTTTTAGCAAAGTCTACTGAGTAGGACGTTGTGCCAAAGGAACCAATGGTTTGCTTCCTTGGGAATAGCTTGCCTTTACTTTTTTCGCATATTGGATAAATGAACTCCGAAGACTCGTGAATCCTTTTGCGTTCCTGAGCCACACCACGTTTTGTATATTCTTCTGATGCTGTTGTCATGTTTGTACGGGATTCCTATATTGGTTTCTTTTCTTGTCTATTACATATTGATCGAAAAAAACCGAGTTTAATCAAGTCATCTGCGCGTATCCATCAACATGTTATTTTATCATCGCGTCATAATCAGATTAACGTCATCGCTTCGATTTCTTATTAAGAAATTAACGATTTAATTATCCGCATGAAAAACATATACAAATAAATAAAACCAATATGATATGGAATGTTTTAGATTATTATTCTTTTTATCTTTTAAATACGAATAAAATTCGCGCAGCTAAATCATCGTTCAGCGTAGCAGGAAAAGAACTGCGTTTTTTTTAAATGGGGCTTTTACTTCAACCTTGACTAAAATTAACTCATTTAGATTTAGAAAATCAACCGGTTTTTTTTCTTTTTCTTTTAGACGTTAGAGTTTTATCAGAAATTTCGTTTTTTCGTGAGCTACAACTGTAGCTATAGCTACTGAAGAGATTTCGATTTTGCGCTCGATTCCCCAGGCCGATCCCGCGCGGCCATCCCGCGCAACTGTACAGCACACAACGTGGCAACATAAAACAAGCCCACAAATGTTGCTGGCCAGCGGTTAACTTCATGTAAACATCGATTGCAGCGATTGCAGCAAACATGGCTGCCAACTTTATCGCAGAAAAATTTCGTGAAATCCAACTTTTTTCCGAGGTTTCGGTACGTTATCACATGACGGATTTAGAGGAGTTAACAAGCAATGCATTGACTGTATTTTTATGATCCATTTTAGGTTAATCTTGTCATAGGAACTGTGTTCATAACTACCGTCATTCTGGTCATCTATTTCATCAAGAAATATTTTCGAAGGAAAGGTAAGCTTTGAGTGGGAACGTTGAAAAGACTGACCCCCACTCCGCGGACCAGCCTACGGACTACTCCGCGGACTACCATACGGACTACCCCCTCGGATTATCGTAAATAAACAAGCAAATTTACGTTTACGGGGGAAAGAGATACAAGAAGCCTACCTGCTCCACCTACACGATCATAACTGGATGAAAAACAGCCGCCATTTTCTTTTGATGAAGAAAATGAAAAAAAAACAGACTGGGTCGAGGAAGACAAAATGGCAGCTGTTTTTCGTACAGTTATGATCATGTAGGTGGAGCAGGAAGGCTTCCTATGGTCATGTAGGAATGGAGAGCAGGAGGGCTTCTTGTGTCTCTTTAACCTGTTAAAGTAAATTTGGTTGGTTAATTATGGTAGTCCTTGGGGGTAGTCCGCAGAGTAGTCGGTAGGATAGTCAGCGGAGTGGGGGTCAGTGGATAGTCGGCAGAGCTGGGGTCAGTCATTTCAAATTTCCTGCTTTAAGGCCAAGGGCAACATTTCCTTGCAACTTTTCATGCAGCATTGTTGCTTTGCAAGTTGCAAAGCTTTGAGTATTACCAGCCCCACAAGCAACTTGTCGGACAACAAATTTCAGTGTTGCAAGTTGCAGTAACATGTTACATGAAGTAGAACTCGGCTCTACGTCAACGTGTTGCTGCAACTTGCAACACTGAAATTTGTTGTGCGACAAGTTGCTTGTGGGGCTGGTAATACTTGCAACAATATACCTGCCAACTTTTTCCGAGATATAGGCGTGAGATTTTTATCCTGGGAGTGCTGGGATTTTTGAAGACGACACAATCATTTCCAAAGATTCCCAAAGAACTCCGAAGTCTTCCAAAGAAGCCCGAAATCTTCCAAAGAAGTCTGAAGTCTTCCGAAGACGTCTGAAGTGTAAACGCGAGATCACTTCCAGTGCTTTTCACTTCAAAAATCAGAGATTGCGAGGAAGATATTGTCATTTATTCATTTTACACATGGTTTTCGTTCCTTACATGGGTCTGAGTTAACATATTTTTGGAAATTGTGTCAAGCAAGATGCCAACAACTCAAATTTTTCAATCAGGCATGAGAAATTGGCCCGCAAGCGTGAGCCGGCATGAGATCGAAGTTTTCAACCCACAGGCGTGAGACTCACACCTAAGGCATGAGAGTTGGCAGGTATACAACAAAGCTTTGCAACTTGTAAAGCAACAATGTTGTGCCACAAGTTGCAAGAAAATGTTGCCTGTATTACTTGGCCCTTAAGTTGCCCAAGCATTTCTATCTTCACTCAGTTATAAGTAGCTTTGTTTCATAATGAATTTGCCTTGTATACTTTTCCTCTTTTTAACTGCAGTTGAGGTCGCAAATGAAGTTCCAGGTTCCCCAAAGCCGAGGTTTCGAAAACGCGACAAAATGATTTTCTGGGGAAGAAAATACTTGCGTAAGGTCAGAACGATTATTTCTTACATGTATATCATTAACATACAGATTGACTTAGATTTTGTTATTAGGGTCCCCGAGTAGTAATATCGCTTATTAATTTTGTGGTGTTTGTTTACTGTTAGTTGTTTCACTCTGTTGCTTGTTTCCCCCAATCTGGTCTCAAAACAAGTTGGCTTTTTAATATTAACATATTTTCGACGAAAATGAAATGGGGGTTTTACATTTAGAGATCATCAGTACCCCCAGGAATGGATTGATGTTTGAATATCTTCATCAAGGGCTCTACATTGTTATTTTGGCATGGCTGCTTGCAGGGATAAAGTTGACATATTGATAACAACATGTAAACACTATCTTGTTACTCAATACCCTGTACATGTATGTACATAATTTATGTCACATAAAAACAAATGGTTGTTGAAATTTCTATCTTGAGGAAGAGTCCGCTTTCTCTTTTTTCCTTACTTTTGTGGTGAGGGAAAAAATGGTTTATACAATGTGGGTTGAACTAAAGAGCCTTCATCTAACCCTGGTGACACTGGTCAATTGTACTGGTCATAATTGCATCAGTCATCTTTTAGGTGGAAATTACAAAATTTCACAACACATGCTTCATTTGGCGTGTTTCTCAATTTCGACACTTAAAATAAAAGAACATTCTTGGCATCCAAAATAGTAGAATTCAAATTTCTTAGTGGACTGGCAAGATAAAAACAACTCAGAGTACCTGCCTGGTCAAAATCTATCATGTGAGTTAAACTTCCTGTGACAACTCTCAAAATAAATTTTTGAAATGATCAAAGAACAATGATGAAACAGCTGAGAGAGTCATTTGATAAGGGTCAGTAGCCACTGAAATGTAGTAGCTCAGAAATATTATCTCACTAGTAAATTATATAATTAAAAAATAAATAATTAAGCATTTTTTTGGTCCTACATGTATTCTCAAATGATATCACTCTCCTGTCAAGCAAACGAAGGATAAAATCCTCTGGCCCGGATACAAACTCTACTAGTCTGGAGCTATTGGACATGACTTCCTTTACATGCTGATAAAAGCATGTACAGAGTCTGTACATAATGTTATTTGCATACTCATTCCCACCCCTCTTTAAATTGCTCTTCTATGTACTGAACTAGCTAGCGTCCCATCCAGATGGGTGTAGAAATACTCCCTGCTGCTTGACACTATTGATACTCAAATAACTGGCATAGACCACTTGGCCCAACACACACTTTACATCTTCAACATAGGTCAATCGTTAATTAGAAACTTTACTTAAGAACTGACGAGTAACTGATGAGTCACTAAACTCATAACAGACTAATGGCATACAGCATGCCTTGCAAGAAGTGGACACAGGTACATGTATCAACATAATGCAGATCAACTGCTGGCAAATCACATTACAGCTAGTTTTATGCATGTATATAAATTTAGTGATTTAAATTTATTGCATATTCTGTACAGCGTAGGTATGTATGTTGAAATATCATTTGTTTTCATTTGTTGCATGTATCATTTCAGGTGAAACAGCTTTCTCAACCACAGGATGAGGGATATAGAAGGTCTATTAGAAAGAAACAGAAAGTCATGTTTAATTTTGGAAAAGAGTAAGTCATAGTAATACTCATACAGGATTTTTGCAGGTCATTTTCCAGGCCTGGAAGTCATGGAATTTAGTTGTTGGTCCTTGAAAGTCATGGAAAATTAAAGTTTTGTGTGATAGATTAGTTACTGCAGATGACAAGGCAGGGACAATGTACGTATAGAGAGGAGTGATTAAACAGCATAAATGTCATGCATTTTGGTGGGCTCCAGCATTTGTGCCTATTGAACTGTTTAAGGTCAAAAAATACTCTAAAACAAGGAAAGGGTTTGAATTTTTGAAACTGACAGCTGAACCCATCGTCTTGGAAAACTTGAAGAGGTCATGCAAAAAGTTGTGGAAAGTCATGGAATTTGAAGAGCACAAAAGAGTATTAACCCTGTCGTAGTTCTCATTCTTAAATGCCTTGTTACATTTGATGATCCAGGTCAATGTAATTAATTGTAACTCAACAGGGTTGGATACTTAATTTTGAGAGCACTCGCCATTTGGACAAGTGACCCTCAAAATGTTCTCAGACACCCAGACCAGTGCCACAGTAAATAGGAAGTCTATTTTAGCTTCTCTTTGCAGCAGTTCTTTTTGTAGGTTTCTTGAAAACAATCTCGTCTGACATTGTCTTTGTCATGACACACCACTCGCAATACCATACCTTCCTCCTCATCATTCTTTAACCACAGCCAACCAGCTTTTCATTTTGTAGAAAACTTTCTGGTCCTTATCTTCTCGCATTCCCTCATATCATGGGCAACATTCTGACCTTTTTTGTTCTTTTTCTCGTTGACAACTTTAGAAACTCCAGAATTATGTTTCCACATTTTGACCATGATCAGTTTATTCCATTTTTAAACTTTTTGAGAGAACATGCATTGATCAGACTGTTGGGAAAGTATGGGAAAACAATTTGCGTGCGACATCATCAAGCATGTGGCAGACCAAGGATTATTACTTCAATGAAAAACTCTATTTAAAGACCTTAAACCCCAAGGAAACACACTGACTTTATATTTATTGTTTTTTATTGATTAATCTTTGTGAAATCCCTGCTGTTTGTGAGTAAGCATCTGTTGCAGGAGCAGTCCTTAGATGCATGTTTACCTGATTACCGATAGCTCGATAGTGCCAAGCAGGATTACTTTGTAAAAATAAATGCATTATGTAATTATCACTAGGAGGAAGTTACATTTGTCCAGTTGTGAAGCGCAATGTTACCTTTCAGTGCCACTTTATTACTAGATAATTCAGAATGTAAACTTTGTAATTAAAAATAGAAATTGTAACTAGTTTATGTTTAGGGATTTTCTCTGGAAAATGGAATGTAAAAAAGGTGTTTATTTTACAATTTGAATAATTTCTTGGGAAAGAAAATCATACTTGCCAAATGGGCGAGTGATTGATGATTTGAGCTCGACACTTTAGACACTCTGGGCCTGGGCGAGTGGGCAAGTGCTAATGTCCAACCTGCTTAGTGTAGTGGAAAGGTGCATGTAGAGTACCTTATTATAAAGCTACATTGTGTAATTTTATGTTAAAATAGTTTGGCACAAACAGAAGTCTGCGCTTGAATCAAAAAGCCAGCAGGCAAGTAGATTCCATTCACACTTAGTTATTTGCCTCACAATCAATGCTTAACTTGGAGGGGAATCTCATGTGAAAGAGGTGGGAAAGTCTAGAACTTAGCTCTACGTGTATAGTGTTCTCATCCATCAACTAGGTATTGAGTAGGGCTGCACATGAAGAATCAAAGATATGTAGTGCTGCAGTGTATGACACATGACACAGTTCTTATGATATGAACAGCATGGCCAACTACATGTACCTGTTAATGGTTTCATGTAATAATTAAAAGTCAAATTTGGAAGGGTGGGTTGTAGGTACCCCAAATTTAAAGGCCACATTGGATTTTCCCAAATAGAGTAATTTTGATTTTTTTAAAGCAATTCAAAATTGTGACACTGTAGATCCTTTGTCAGTCCTCTATGAACATTAATGTGGTCAAAGTAAGTGAGCCACTGATCAATATTAGGCTCATTCTGCATGTATCTAGTACAAACACAGGAGTGCTTTGTGTACTTGCATGCTCATCTCATGCCCAACACTTTTCTATTTTCTATGTTCTGTTATTTCATTTTGTCGCCCACTAAATGATGCACAGTGTTTCCCCAAGGGACTTAGTTATAGTTGATAAATTAATGTAGACACTGCAACAGCTGAGCTTGTTAGTCTTAACTGTAGCTTTAAGTTACAAGTGCAAAGTGGATTGAGTAAACATTGACTTTATTTAGTTAATTAACTTTTTTATCTACTATATAGGACGTCACAGAGCCTTTCTAATGCAAATTTTTAAGTATGACCATAACAGTTCAAGAATTAAAAAAGGATTTCCAGAGCGCATCTTTATTGTTTATAAATAATCATAAATCCTTGCTCACTCTATTGTACATTTAGATTCAGAAAATCAGTTCTCTGTAGGGTGGGGCTGTTGTAAAAATTACTAACTAAAGAATATTGCAAAGTATTGACACTTATGTACCAGTTGTAGACAATGTACTACCTGCTATATCAGAAAACAAACTTGCCTATATGTGCAAAACATAGAAGGTTGATGCAATTAATTATTAATGGTCCATTCACAAGCTGTCTGCAAACACCTGCAAAGTGCAATATTTGTCAGATTTCTTTCCATGCAGAAAAATTGGGTTGCAATACTCTAGAAACAATCTTGGGCTCATTATTTTGCATTTTACTCGTGTCAGTTTGGAATTCAGAGCCTAACTTCTCTCAGCTTGGTGGTGTTGTGCTAGTAGTTCATATGAACAGCTGGATTTGATATTATGTAGCCAAAGGCATGTTAAACAGACAGAAGGCTTTGCATCTGTAAGCCTATGGAATCAATTCCGGATTTCACTTGGGATCTTTTTAGTACTTGCTTCGATTTCAATATTTTGGGGAACTGTGTCACATGGCCATTTAGGTGAGGAATTGCCATTAAGTTAAAGAGTGCCTTTTGCCAGGCTGGGAAGTGGTTTTTGTACATACTTGAACCAGACTGCAGCTGTATGCATGAGCTTCTACATCTAGTACAGCTACTAATTTATACACAAAGTCCTCAGTTATAAATGTACATTATGTGAATTCAAAAAGGTGACCATTAATTTGCTTTTCATTAGTTAGCAATTTTCACCAACAGTTTAACTTAGAAAGTTTAAGATTTGTTATAAGAATAATTCTACTTCCTTTTTTACGACAATTTTATGTACATGTATGTACAAGGGGCTGTACACTGGGTCATGCTGAACTAAAATTTCCAATGGTCCATATTCAATTTGGATGGGGAATTAGCAAATTAATTTATAAGTTAATATATTCTGTACAACTTTATGTGTACTTTACTTTAATAATTGCCACAAATCAGTGACCCAGGTAAACATAGGTAGTACACCCTAACACATTCTCAGCCCTACAGTTGTACATATTATTGTAGTAAGCCTGCATGCCACATAGCTTTCCTGAGGGTGGTGGGAATTAGTGAGAGATGTCTGTAAAGACTACAGGTTAAGTGCCTGTGTCTTTACACTGACTGATCAAATTTACATACTTATTGCTTCAGATATTAACACAACCAAGGGGTCACTTGCTATTCGTGTGTGGTTAAGAGCAAGTTACATTGTACATATAAGGTATAATAATGTGTACCTTAAGGCTATCAGCTTTAAGTAAATTGCAAGATAATCACTTACCTGTAGTCTTTTGTCTCAAGGCTTTTAAGATTTGATAACAATGAGCCAGGAAGACAACTCAAGCACCCTCCAGCTGCCTTCCTAGAAGCTGATGTCGCTGAGGTAAGAGTAATATTCAAAATCTACTGTAAAGTACATGTAGATGGTCCCCACCACTTTTTTATTGACTTTCCATAAGGTGATTCTTTTTCTAAGTGGAGACTCTTTTATCCCAAGGGTATCCCCTAATGGGTATTTTGACTGAGCATACAATTATTTCATGGTATTTGTACTATATGAAACCATTTAAAGAGCTCAACTGTAGATTGAGTTAACCAATTAGAATGAGAATAAAGCATAGCAATCTTTTTCCATAATAAACTTATAACATTGAGGAATACATGTGTGAACAATAGATCTTAGCAAACTTGAAAACCCAGCAAACTGTGGGGTATTGTGAATCTCTCAGGGAGCTTTGCACTTGTTGATTGGTTTACATGTAAGTTTCAGTCCAAAATTCTGTAAGCTTTCCAATGCTTTTGGTTTAGTTGTTCCAAAATGAGTTTTCAAGCTAAAATAATGTTTGAGTGAGGTTTGTAATTATCAGGATAATTCAGACTGTTACATGCTGTCACAAGAAGCTACCAGTTAGTTTTCGTCTGTAGTTGCACTGTAAGTTCTCCTGATAGTGTGCAGCACAATAAGCAATGCTTCTTCAGTACCACTCAAAAGTAAGTTACCACTTCTTGTCTCCTTTCTCATGAGACGAGATTATCGTCTCGCAAGAGGCCATGAGAAGTCTTGCCTTGCCTGGTACATTTACAATATATGTTACAGTGTATTGAAATGTTGGACTTGAAGTTTGCCATGTATGTTCTTATATTAGTACTTCTATCCATGAAAGACAATGAACAAAAATCTTAAGAAATTATTTCAAAGGAGGTCTTTGTCCTAGTGACTCTCCACCAAACAACAAACAGCTTTCAGATTGAAAAAAGATCCTACATTAAACATGTTTATAAATACTCAGCAGAAATATTGTGTTGTACGATTAGGTTAATAAAATTAATACAAATATGTATATATGCTCATGAAGCTTGAATGGCTCTTCCCTCTGAATTTGAAGACTTCTGAAAATATTATTTGTTGTTTCTTGGAATCAGTGTGTTACTGAATAGTCTCCATACAGTCATATAATTTATTAGAAGGTACAGTATGTCCAATTTTGATATTCGTAGGTTGATGTCAATGAGCCTCGTCTTCCTCCAGAAGTTGTGTATATGCTGAAGAGTGTCAAGTGAGTGTTACCCTGCTCTAGTTTTAATAACACAACACTTATCAGATTGTCCAGTGTCCTCCGTGTTTCTGATGTAATATATCAAACACGAGAGAAGTCTTTCATCGGGATATCCAAGCATTGAGAAGAGAGTTGAAATTACGATGAGCGGCGGAGTATTTTTAAGGAAATTTGAGGAGTTTGGATAGCCGATGAAACAATGTATCGAGTGTTTGATATATCTTCTCAATCGAAACAAAAACTAAGGAGTAAACAGAGAAGTAAAATCATCAAAATCTACGCTAATTAAGACCGGGTATCCAAACTTCCTTCATGGTTGTGATTTTCTTTGTTTAAGTTGATGAATTATAAATGAGTTTGAGTAGAGTTTGTCAAGGTCATAGGGGGTGGGGGAGCCTCCCCTGCCCATCCCCCAAAGCCAACCTGAACACCACCTGATCTCTCCAGTATGTTTGGAAGTGTTCCCAAACTCAGTACTTGCCATTCATGAAACCAAGATGACAGTGATTATCTGGGTTGTAAAGTGACTGCTCAATGCTCCACATTTTACAATCATGTACTTGTAGAATTATGTTAACATGAAGTACAGTCTGACCAAGGCATTGTTTCTCTCTTTGCTTTGAAGGGTCTTTGGCCATTTTGAAAAGCCTCTTTTCTTTGAGCTGTGCAAATACATTGAGACTAAGTTTGTTCCAGCCAATGCTCTTCTGTTTAGACCAGGCCAGGTTAGTGTTACTCCATGTGTTGATGGTGATGATAATGATAATGATAATGATAATGATAATGATAATGATAATGATAATGATAATGATAATGATAATGATAATGATAATGATAATGATAATGATAATGATAATGATAATGATAATGATAATGATAATGATAATGATAGTGATAGTGATAGTGATAGTGATAGTGATAGTGATAGTGATAGTGATAGTGATAGTGATAGTGATAGTGATAATGATAATGATAATGATAATGATAGTGATAGTGATAGTGATAGTGATAGTGATAGTAATGATAGTAATGATAGTAATGATAGTAATGATAGTAATGATAGTAATGATAGTAATGATAGTAATGATAGTAATGATAGTAATGATAGTAATGATAGTAATGATAGTAATGATAGTAATGATAGTAATGATAGTAATGATAGTAATGATAGTAATGATAGTAATGATAGTAATGATAGTAATGATAGTAATGATAGTAATGATAGTAATGATAGTAATGATAGTAATGATAGTAATGATAGTAATGATAGTAATGATAGTAATGATAGTAATGATAGTAATGATAGTAATGATAGTAATGATAGTAATGATAGTAATGATAGTAATGATAGTAATGATAGTAATGATAGTAATGATAGTAATGATAGTAATGATAGTAATGATAGTAATGATAGTAATGATAGTAATGATAGTAATGATAGTAATGATAGTAATGATAGTAATGATAGTAATGATAGTAATGATAGTAATGATAGTAATGATAGTAATGATAGTAATGATAGTAATGATAGTAATGATAGTAATGATAGTAATGATAGTAATGATAGTAATGATAGTAATGATAGTAATGATAGTAATGATAGTAATGATAGTAATGATAGTAATGATAGTAATGATAGTAATGATAGTAATGATAGTAATGATAGTAATGATAGTAATGATAGTAATGATAGTAATGATAGTAATGATAGTAATGATAGTAATGATAGTAATGATAGTAATAATAATAATAATAATAATAATAATCAGTACATCCATGGTATGGCTCTTTGCCTGATATAAAAGTAAAATAATGGCTGTCATGTAACATTTGGTACTAGTATTGCTTCTGTGATTGATTGAGAATCACTAATATTTGAACATTTGTCAAGTCTGCCCTAGACACGGTCCAGCTAAAGCTGTATCCTAGATTCCACAACGTGTTTAAGTTGGATACTGCATTTTTGTTAAACTTGAAGCCCGGGGGTTAGTGTCAACTATCAGCCTTCCCCACGTGTATATTTTGCGCAGTTTTGTCTAGAATTTCCTTCGTCTCAGATGAAGTATGTGAGACAAGAAATAGAGTGTACTGATAAAACTGATTTTCCCCTGGCCTCTACTTTCCACTTTGCAACACCTGCTACACTAAACCCCTCGCACACTCTTATGGCCAGTGTCAGGACTCACCTCACTGTAAACATGAAATCCTTTAAGAAATAATTTTAAAAACTGGCAGATGTATATTCACATTTCAGATTGATGATAGCATCTATGTGGTCCAGAGTGGGAAACTCTGTGTCTCTGTAGTTGAAAAGGTTAGCAAAAGTAGCTGTCATTATCTTCATGTACCAAGAGTCTGAGTATTTTATTGAGTACGATCTGATCTTGGTGAGAGTCAATAAACTGTTAAGTCTACTGTTGTTTTCACTAATTTGTTCGCTGTTGTTTTCGCTAGTTTATGCACGGTTGTTTAACTAATTTATCTGCTACGGAAACGGCTTTTAACTTATAAAGTTTTTTTTCTTGGTAAAACTGGCAAAAAGGGGAAAGAATCTCCATGTTGCTTTTACAGTAGAGTTTTAAGGATATATCTTCCATGATTCCATGAAAAGCCAGTGACTGTTCGTTTTATTGAGGTTACACATGTAGCGTTAATTGTTTGTATTTGTGTGTAACTGACCAGGATGGCACAGAGGTGTGTATGAAGGAAGTGCCTACAGGAGAGAGTATCTATAGTGTGCTTACCATATTGGACCTTCTCACGGTAAGTTAGTAAATGGTTTGATCCCAGTCTTCCACCCAATACCATCATTGCTTAACTGACCAATCGCTTTCAACGGACCAGACTTATGACATCAGCGACTGACAAACACTATTTACTTGACTCTGAAGATGACATCCGCTTAGGTTGTCGAAATGTCAGTCACCAACAACAGTTCTTTTCACAACCACCCCCACCCGGACGATCACACAATAAGAACTACTGTTTTTTGTTGTTTACTTTTTCAACCCACAAAGACGGTAAACAAGAAAATTGAGTGATACAATGTGTTTAGTGACTTTATGGATTATTTTCCATTGTTTTCATGTAACTTTTTTAGCTTGACTTAGACCACTCACGTTTATAATTAATTTTTTTTCTTGCCAAATCCAGTTTCCTTTCAAAATGTAGCCTTTGGAAAGAGGGTGAGATTGCCAGAAAACGTGCCAGGTAGAGTTGTAACCGGGCATCTCCTACTTCTCTCACATGTCCCAATTCCCCCACATCCCCCAATCTCCTGTTATCCCCCGATTCCCCCGCATCCACCGCTCAAATCTTTCTCTGGGGAACTTGCACTTTTTCTCTTTGTTTCATAACTTATATTTAACGCGCTTTCTTCCCGTTTTATTTTTAGGGTCACCCAATGGCTTTGCCGCAGATATGCTGTCGGGCAGTCGTGGATACACACGTCCTGAGGTACAACATCTGTAACATTCGTTTTATCCCGCAACACGCCTTGCACTTTCATTGTCCTCACACACTCGTAAGCTATCCACTGCCTACTTGTTTATTGTTTTTGGTATACTTTTTAGTGTTTTATGTACTTTGTATTTCAGGCTACCAGGAAAAGCCTTCCAGACAGTTTTTGAACAACATCCGGATTCTTTGGTCAGAGTTGTTCAGGTTTGTCCCATGAAAAACCTTGTTGTACTTTGTTTAGAATCTAGACCCTTCCCATTGTAAATGTTTTCGTTAAAGGAGCATATGAAACATTTAGGTTGTTTTTAGACCTTTTGCATTTGCTTGAACATTAATTTTTCAGTTATGTTTATATATCTTTTGAGAACGAGGTCAAAATAACAGTTACAGAAAGGTAAGAACTTTGTTATTGTGTCGAAGTCGCTAGCATACAATGTACACTAACTGAGGACACCTACTAACTTACGAGAACTGTATGTGTTCAAATCCGGGTAACAAAGTTTCTTATGTCCTTGTAGTGTCAAATCCAAGCGGAACGTACATGGCCTAATCATTTCGTTTCATTTATTTGTTTATTTTACAGATTATCATGCTTCGTCTACAACAAGTTACATTTATGGCGCTTCACAACTTCTTGGGACTCAGTTATGAGCTTATAGCGAGCGTAAGTTCAACTGTTGTGCTAACGAATAACTTGGACGGCAAACTATATCAACTTGTACATATGTAAGAAGTTCAAAGTAAATAGCCAGAAGAAGAAGAAGTCCTGATCATATGTTATCTTGTGTTCATGCTTAGAGCCCAGCCTCTCGCCGACGACCGTCAATCTATGGCATAACCTCGAGCCCGATCAAAGGCAAGAAATCAGAAGCTGCTACAGGTACAGAGAGTCAGAAGACAACAAAGAAGATTCCTTTAGAGGTGGACTCTGGTACGAACAGTGCGGCAAGCAGTAAAACAACGACCCCTGATTCAGCTATTAGCTTGTCCAAGGATAAAGAGGAGAAAAAAGGTGCATAGATCTACACGTAATTTCTCCTTACAGTATCGATACATTATCATGCAAGCATGTAGAGAGAAGAAAGAAAATCATGAGCTATTTAAGAATTTGAAAACATGTACTTTATTTCTTTGGAGTTAGAGAAACATTCGTGGAAGTTTGGGAGAACCCAAAAACGCCGTGGAAACATCACTGACACACTCGGCTGTCGCCTCTTGTACCACCTTTTTTTCTCACCACATTTTGACGTTATCTGTGATATATTACTGAACAGACGTACGGCAACATGGAATCTATTTGGTAAATAAAAGCACTATTTGAAACCAATCAGCGCGCGTATTTTTTTTTTTTTTTTTGGGGGGGGGGGGCTTTTTTCTAAATACGTACAGACGTTGGTCCTTTGTTTATTGTCTCAATTATTTTGCGTCGTTTTATCTTCAGGAGAACCGCGTGGAATCTTAGGCAAGGAGAGTAGTAAACCAATTGCCATAAAGAAGGTGCCCTTACATCGGAGCGTTAGTTTCACAGAGCCTGAACACGAACGGAAAGTGGATAAACAAATTGGACGCTGTAAGTCGGCAGCGACACTGGAAACCATGTGGGGGACTGGGAATGACCCCGACAGCCTATCAGGTGAATGTTACGTGTGTAGTGTCTTGAGTATTGGGTGAAAACTTAACGGGTGTTTTTTCTCTGACTATTAAACGGGGTTGTCCTTGTTTGCAGATCTGTCTGATTTTGACGCAGCCCTTGGCCGGGCACGAATTACCACCCTCCCAGAATCACCCAACCGATTGGCTACCTTTGATCTGGAGGGTAGTGACACAGAGGGCAGTCCCACCTCCCTGAGTGAGGGGCGGTTTGACTTCCCCTGCACCCCCGTGAGCGAGGACCTTTCCAAACAGTTTCTATCCATGGACCCTGAAGAAGAGGACAAGATGATGAAGACGGCGGCAAGTGAGATAGCCAAGAGTCTTGATTTACCGGTACGTGCATTGGCTAATACGATTATGTTTAAGAAATAGAAAACGTGTACCGTGTTGCTAAACAATAGAAAGTTTCTGTCGACGAATTGTCGGTCTGATAGTTGCCCATTGGAAATTTGATGTTCTTAAAACTAGTATATTCGTTTTAAGAACATCAAATTTCCTCGCGGCAACTATCAGCCGATAGTTCCTCGACAGAAACTTTCTATTATTTAATTAGTATAAATCTACTAGCGTTCTATCACGAATGACGTCCTCTGATTGGCTACGCTACTCACGTTCTATTCTGTGATAGATAGTGAGTAGCGTAGCAGTGTGCCCTTGTTAACAAAGTTACGGCACTTCTTGGCGTTATCGAGGTGTCTCTAAAGAGGATTTAGATAAAATTTTGAACGACTAGTAGATTTATACTAAAACAATTAGATTATTCGCTCTCGATTTCTATGAGGCGATAGTTGATTCGGCCTTCGGCCTCATCAACTATAACCTCAAAGAAATCTCGAGCTCATAGTCTAATTGTTAAATAGAAATCTCGAGCTCATAATCTAATTGTTTGATAGAAACACGAGTGGAAGTTTGGAAGAACGAGAACTACTGTGGGAAAACGAGCCAGGAGATGAGTGTTTCCAGAGCTTTTTACTAGTTCTTCTAAACGTTCACGAGTGTTCTTTTTTAACAATTTGATTATGAGCTCGAGATTTCTATCGCTGATAGTTGTCGAGGGCTGCGCAACTATCGCGCGATGGAGATCGAAAGCAAATAATCCAATTGTTTTAGCATAAACCGCTCAAAACTTTATCTAAAGCCCCTTTACAGACACTTGGAAAACACCAAGAGGCCGCCACCAGTTTGTTTATAAGCGCGCCCTGCTATAGGCTACTCACTATCTGCAACAGAATAGATAGTGAGTAGCGTAGCCAATCAGAGAACGGCATTCGTGATAGAACGCCTTACGGAAATTCAGAAGCACAAAGCGTCGTGTAGCTGTTATAATGCTACCAGACTAGAAACCTAATGAAGGATGTGATATTTACTTTCTGCCCTTATGTACAGGCTGTTAGGGTGAACCATGCCTCAGTTAACCAGTACGAAGTGTCCCCTTTTCTCTCGTTATGGATCATATAGTGGAAAGTTGAAACTTCGAGGAAAACTTTATTGACTGCACGAAAACTGGAGGCTAGAGGAATGAGAAAAGAAATCTTTCTTCTTTCATTTACCTTTGGTGTTCTACTCGCCTTTTTTGTCTCGTGAGTCTTCCGTGTTTTGCGTTGTCCTATCCCTAGAGAAGTAATAATTTAAGACGAGGAAAAATTGGAGATTGGGACACGTAATCACTGGACCTATGTAATAGCTCCTATGTTGGTCTTTTAACTCGATTGAAAACATGTGCTTGTATTCGAATTATGTGCTGTTTATTTACAGGATTCTTCACTGTTGGAAGGCATTCTTTCCATAGCAAGTATTCCTTCAGGCACTGTCCTTATCAAGCAAGGCGATGCGGTAAGGGAAACAAGTTTTTGCATTAAGTGTACTCAAACCTCGAACGCGTGACATTTTTACGTGTATTTGTTTCATGACAAGTCTAAGAGTCTAATTGTTGTAATTTTAGAATTGTAATTTTAGCTTTTTAACCTTTTTATTTCGTTTTTAATCTTGTCATGCGCATTTGATCATTATATGGAATTTGCGCGTTATAAATGTTATTATTATTATTATTATTATTATTATTATTATTATTATTATTATTATTATTATCATCATCATCAGTATTATTATGACCACGTAATGAAAGGGAAAATCAGATACACCTTTTGCTTGCGTGAAGAGGCGTCATAGGATAATCATAGAAAGAACAAATAATGATAAATGTTCATTGTTCCGTCTGAGTGTCCTCGCTGCAATAGTTTGATTATTGACACTCATTTTAGGTACACTGCATTGCGCATGCTTGCTGTCGTTTCTTGTCAGTGGGAAGTTATGAAGAGCTACGTCTTACGACTGGTTTAGAGTCAACATGACTTCTGCTTGAAATTCCGTAAAAATCAGCAGTGACGGGGTCACGCTAGAACTCTGATACAAATTCTCGTTATATATCGACACTTACTGTGCGTTTTAACACTAAACGGTGTCCTGGAATTCTTATTTGCAGGATTGTAGTTTGTATTTTGTTGTGACGGGCTGTCTGGAAGTAACACAGAAAAGTCTCAGCGATGACCAGGAGGTACTTTTCTCAATGTTATCAAGTTAGGAAAACTCCCAAGTCTAAGAGTCTAATTCTTACATGAGAGAATCAACATACCATGCTTTCAACCACAAGAATCTATCCTGAGTAAAAGACCCGTCCAGTACACCAAAGAATCGATGTCTTATATAACCTTTTCGGACAGGGAATCTTCTACACACACAAGAAAACTGATATCTCAGATGTCCCGTTTTCCCATCAGTGGAGAAACGTCCGTATCAGCCTTTGTTATAACTCCCAACTCAAGTGCGTTTTCCGATTGGAGGAGAACGTGTCACGTCTCTCGAGTCAAAACTCGCTAACTTCCAAGGCGAACAAAACTCACTAACTCCCTAGGTAAACAGAACAACTTTCGACTCGCACGTGATTATTCTGAAAATCCCATTTGGGACGAATAAAGTATGTATGTATGTATGTATCAGCACGTGCTCCTTGGAAACGCCGCGAATTTGTGAGCCAGCCGGCATCAAGCCAACGATTTCTTCGCACTTTTTTTTATTTTAAGTTGGGAGTTATAACAAAACACTTATTGAATAGTCCCTCGGAAAGATTGAGATTTGTTCTCGACCTCAATGTTCATTGAGGGTCTTGGGGAAACAAAACTCGCTGTTACCCTTGAGGCCAGTCACTAAGTGCTTAATATCTCATAGCCTCTTCCCTTACCTCCAACGCAGACTCTCTTACGACCCATGTAAGATAAAGTTTTTTTTGGTAGCCAGTACCCCTATAATTTTTGCTTTGGTATAACGTTGTAAATTCGTCTTCTCTTCTAACTCTGCCGTGAAATATTTTTGTCTTATTGCATGACAGACGCAACGGCTTCTGCGTATGAAGCTACCCCTTCTCCCAGTCTAGTGGGAATCACCTTGCATACGGCAGCTGAGCCCGCAGTATGTGCGGCAGTCAAAACGTAGCTGTCCTACCGAAACGACACGAAAAAAGCCTTTTTCTTCGTCGTTAGCTAAAATAAAGACAATCGTAAAGCTGCTTTGGTATCTTTTAATTATGAAGTTCAGAATTCCGGGTTTAATTTGACGCAAACAGCACATTTCGTTCAGAATGAGACAACTGTTATCCTACATGGCAACTATCGACGAACTACTATTTTTGACGCCAAATTAGAAGCTTGGAGGCAGAAAATGTTTCATATTTTTCACTTTCTGCAATGTGATATGGTTTTGGGAATTGTAAATCCCCTTTCGTGAATATTTAATGCAATCTCTAATGAGAAAAGTTGCTTGATTTCAATGCTTTTCCTGTCAACTTACATTGACGTGAGGACAGTTAAGTTTTTCCCGCCTGCTGAATCCTGATTGGTCAATTCAAATTTCCCGCGTAAAAACCGTATGCAAGGCAGTGCAGTCTAATCATAACAACTCGACCGTGTTTGTTTCTTTTTCCACAGTACCACTTGTACACAGCCCTCCCTGGTGAGTTTGTTGGCGTGTTGGCGGTTGTCACTGGTGAACCTTCATTCTTCACTGTCAAGGCAACAAAACAGTGTCACGTGGTCATCATTAGCAAAGCCAACTTTTACAAGTAGGTATCAAAGAACACTCGGTCACGTGGTGTACATAATAGTTACCCTCAGTGTTACAGTTACTGTATGTACATTCGAAAGACCCGTGAAGCGGGCGAGTGAATCGTCACAAGCAGATAATGGGTCAAGAGAATTGCAGGACGCACAAAGCAGACGAACCTGTTTTTTAAAAAAGGCAAAGCACTCTGAAAGGCATCTTGTTATAAACTTTTCTCTAACACAAAGTGGAAAGCAAAATATTTAATGTAATACGTGAAACAGTAAGCTCCACATAGGTACTTGGCCTGGCCATTCTCACGTTCAGCCAGATGTCAGTTAACCGTCGAATAGCTGACAAGCAGCCCACGCACTAATAAAATGTGTTTATTTTTTGCCAACAATGTTTTGTTTAAACATTAACAAATCATATCTTACATCTGCCAATCCTATCTTTTGGTTCAGGGGATTTTCAGGCATATCTAGTTATAAGAACGCTTGGCCCTTGAATGCAAAACTGGAAATCTGCATTTTATGACCTAATCTGAAATGTAGGAGGTGTTGTTCATCTTACAATGTAATGTGTTGTTCAAAGTTTCGTTGGCCTATCAAATTTAACGTGACAAAACATTCTGCATCTAATATAGTTTTAAAGGAAACCAAAAGCTCATTCTCTCAACTGACTATCAAAAAAGAGCAATGCGAATTCTTTAGCGAATTTAATTTACAATGAAACGCTTGGTTATGGCTTATCGTTTACTTACACGAGTGGTTTTCAATCCTTTGTTTTCCACACCTGTCGTCGGAAAACTGAAAAATGTTAGCTTTGTTCACTGCAGTGTTAGTGACGGTTGCTACAAAATATTTGAGGGAACTCAGAGAAAGTCTTTTTTGATCCTTCTGATTGCCAGGTAAAAGTATTTTGCAGTTTCACATTTAACTCTGGAAATAATATTTCTTATTATATGGCTAGCTCCGTGAGTGGCTTAGATGAACCAAATCGCGCGCTGTGATTGGCTACCAGAGCGGACAAGATGAAGCAATCTTTCCCGCTCGGGACTACCCGCTTTATCCCGCAATATAATTTCCCTGAAAGCCATATAAATTAGATTGTGAGCTCGAGATTTCTATAGCTCGATAGAAACACGGTCCATGTTTTCTATTTCTTAATTAGAGTATGGTCAGTGATTAATAGGCAAAGTTGAATCAGAGATCAATTCTTAATCGGATTCTTCTGTTGTGGTGCTCTTGGTGAACACGAGATGGGAGTGTTGCGTCTGCAAAATTATTTTTTTAATTAAAAAACGTAAACCTTACCAAGAGGAGTTTTTTAATTTCAGAGTACACTTTAATTGAGTATTAACATCTACAACCTTTTGTGAATGTCTGAATCTTAGAACACAGCTTTTTTACTCTTTGAATTACTGAAAAAAAACGTTTACTGTAGACTTTTATTTTAAGCCGTGTGCGTCTAAATAACTACAGCGCTTTCTGCGTGTAAATTAATCTGAGTAACACGAAGTGCATGTACCACCGGAGCTACTTATGTCCTTAGCAGATGTCATAATTTACAGCAGAATCAATTTGTGGAACGTCCAGTACGTGCCCTCGAGTGCCACAGTTTAATTTCCCTAGGTTTAGAGTTTCGTTCACTGTTTACCGATGGTGTACGATGATACCAACATCCTTCTTACTGTGCAAATTTGTCATAATGTACAAGCAATTAAAAGTTAACGATAAAAGCGAATGACGTTTCGACAACAACGTGGCACCTAGAACCAAAAAAATACAACGTAGAACCGAAAACACCTTAAACAAGTAAGCCTTAATCTAGGCAGAATAAAAGAGCATTTTTAGCTTTTTTACCAAATCTACTCACTGATTTGAATAGCAAACAGAAGACATATGGTTTTGTACATGCAATAAAAAACCTGTCATTAAGATGGTAATTTTGGCGCATTCAAGTATCGCAGCTCTATTATGATCGGGGTTTTGTATTTTTTTTTCTTTTGTTAAAATTAGAAAGAATCCGTTGGATCGTGAATCAAGGCATCAATTCAAATAACTAAGTTCATATTTTGATTAATATTTGTTGCTTAAACTGAATTGTTGGCTGTGGCGTTTAGCCACTGAGCGTTAGTGAGTTAATCGCCATAAAAGATTAAAAAATATACAATTTTGATATTTTCTGTGGTTTTTTTTATTTGTGCCGTTATTTGGTGTTAGATCCAGAGATATTCACTGAGATTCAAGGCATCTGATTCGAAGAACGCGGTTCATTTCAGCCCTGAAATCTGTGTTTCGCAATGAATATAACCAAGGATTGATTCCAGATGAAGAGAACGCTACCAGCTCGACGCAAAGCCAAACCACACGCATATTTTTGCACTGATCGCTCATTGTCAAATGGATAAACGATGTCGTTAGGGTAGGAAGCCAGGAGATAAAGAATAGTGCCACAACCAAACCCACGGTCTTAGCGGCCTTTTGGTTTCGAATCCTTTCGCTGACAAGCTTATTGCTACGCTGAACATCTTGCCTTGTAATTGTCTTGGATTGTGTTCTCGCCACCACAGAAATGCGGGAGTAGCAAAATATGATGAGGATCATCGGTAAAAGGATGGCTATTATCGTTACGCACATCCAGAGCTTTGGCAGGTTGGCGGGGTTTGTGACCAAGATCCGGGAGAATCCAAAGGAAAGAGACGCTATCCATACAAATGCTATTGCGATGTAGCACCGTTTTTGGGTAACCATCTGATGGTACAACAGAGCAGATCGTATGGCGATGTACCTATCCACGCTCACAGCACACAGGCCGAATGTCGTGGTTATACAGGTTTGAATCCAGAGCGCGTCGATTGCTATTTTAAACGGGTGGTTGTACGGGTGAGGTGTCGAGAGACAGCGTGCGATCCATACTGGATCGATTATCAAACCCACTAGAAAATCAGCCAAAGCTAACGAGCTCAACAGCAGGTTTGATAAAGTTCTGACATTGCGGGCTTTGTAGATGACCCAAAGAAAAACTGCGTTTCCAATGAGGGCTGGTAGCGCGATAATCCCGTACAGCAAAGCCAGGATAACTGATGCTGGGTAAGCCAACTCACCGCTGCAGTTATTCGCCATCGTTAAACGGTTTGCTTTGACTTTCGGTTGCTAATTAATATTTTATTATCTACTCATTGACGAGTATTTCACTGTCTGTTATCACCTGTCAAGTGCCTCAAAGGATAGTGGGAGTCAGGCCCGGTTCAGACGCCGCACTTCACATGAGCCGAATCGAATTCAATGAATTAAGTTCATGTGAAGTACGGCGTTAGCCTGAATTTCAGCCGTCTCCTCCTCTCGCTAAGTCTCGGGAGAGAGACGTCTGAAGGCACTGGGCGATAATGCTGTCCGGTGACGTCACTACCCGAAAACCTGGTAGTGGTTCTGATTGGTTGCCGTGTTAATTTATTTGCCCGACGCGAATAATTTGAATAATTTATTGCCAACTTTGCGCGTTCACTGAAGATGGCAGAAGAAAATCGCGAGCTAAAGGACCTAAAGCCACAGGAGTTAAAGCCGTTTCTGGTGTATGCTCGACATTTGGAGTTCAAAACCTCTATCCGCAACAGGAAAAGGCAGTTGCAGAATTTCTTAGCGCAAGCGATGTATTCGTAAACTTGCCTACGGGATATCATAGTCATCATATGGCTCCACTAGTCAGTAGCGATTGAACTTTCAAAGCAGCACAGCCATTTTCCAAACGAAAGTTAGTCGTATGCAAAATTTACCTGAAAAAAAGTCTGAAAACTTGCAGCAGTTCACTCGTAAAAATTATCATTTTACTTTCGATATGTACGGCTAGCACACTAAATACATTGGCATTAAACACTCCTTGAAATCCATAAATGAAGACGTTTGTTGGGTTTTTCAACGGCCATTCTCATGCATGAATGACTCCGAGAGCAAGCAAATCTGCACGCGAGCAAACAAATTATTCTGCACGTATTTTCTTGGGGTTACGGGCTGAACATATACTTAAACCTATAAAACTTATAACCTATTACCACAAAATTATAAGTTTCATTAGAAGTTTTGTTCAGTCCGTAGCCCCACGAATACGTAAAGAAATAATTTAGTTCGCCGCGTTGTAGATTTGCTTGCTCTCCGACTCGGGGTCAGTCATGCATGCGAATGGCCGTTGAGAAACCCAATTACAATCCGCCCGTCTTCAGTTACAAATTTCAAGGAATATTTAATTCCAGTGTATTTAGTGAGCTAACCGAGCATACTGAAAGTAAAATGATAATTTTTACGAGTGGACCGCTGCAAAGTTTAAGACTTTTTTTTGTAAATTGTGCATACGGTCGATAAGGAGGCGGAGATGATTGACGTCACCAAAACTTAACGGTTTTGTCTAGACTTGTTTTTGCGCTGAAGGTCGTGTGTGAAATTTCA
>JAHPZR010025562.1:0-2500 GCA_019787425.1 Platygyra sinensis
AGAAGCATTACTCCACGAGATTTAAGTAACACGGGATCCCCTGCGGGATTCCCGAAAACACGTGCAAAGAAAGGGGAAGCCATGTTGAGAATAAAATCCACCATGTTGAGTTTATGTTTGTGTGAACGTGGTCCTCACTCGCCCATCGCGAAATAATAAAGCAAAACGGAACGAGAATGGTTAAGGATGGCGAAGATTAACACATATTACAAACAACGAAATTGAAAAATTTAGGCATTTTTTTTTCAAGATGCACAAACCGTGACGTAGCTCCTTTAAATGGTCGGTAACCCCTCTTTTCTTTGCATGGAGCATTTCCTATCCTGATGTTCTCCATTTTAAGCAAAAAAAAAGAGAAAAACTGTACGCGTGAACTTACAAATATTTCCCCCTTTTCTACTCTTGTGCGACCGAAGTTTTCTTCGATTGTGGACGGGCAAGACTATTATGTATTCTTTTCCAAGGCGTATTCTACCTCAAGGAATGGCATCAGCTGCAAAAGTTCACTTAACAGGATTTCAAATGTTGTGCATGACCTCAGCTGAAAAGTATCACTGTAGTACATCTGGTCACGTTGACTTGTAAGGACTTCAATAAGAAAACGAGGTCTCAGAAAGAAGCAAAAACTTTTTTTTCGTATATGTAAATTTTCGGCTGAAAGCAATAGGATTTATGGCCCAGTTCTAAATTACCAATTTAAGGATCAGGAACCTTTTAAAATTCAAGCAACAGGACGTTCAGTTTTAAAAAAAGCAGCTCTAGGTTATACAGTAATTCACCAGTTTACTGATTCACTTGCCAGAATCACTTGCAATTGTCATACATGTGTAGTAAATATAACATTATCATTTCTATTTTGTTCGAACGAAAAATTGTTATAGGAAAATGGCTTCCAAATTTCAATTTCCATTTTCTGTGAAAATTGATACCAAATTTTAATTTTCGTTTTCCTTGTAGATTGAAAATTGACATTTGATGTTTAATATTCAATTTTCATTTTCTTGGAAACTGAAAATTGAAAATCAAAGTTTGATTGTCGTTTTACTAAATTGTAGAAAAACGGTTGGCACTTGTGTACAGCATTGAGAGGGTACCAAGGGTCATAAAAATAGCAAAACGCGCAATAAAATAAGCATATTCTTGTCGTACTAAAAATACTATCGACCGATGTATGGAGCAATATATCAACTGATGTCTCGACCGAGATATCGACCTATGTCTAGACCGATATATCGACTGATGTCTGGACTGATATGCCTACCGATGTATCGGCCGACACTAGATATCATCGACCGATATATCGACCAATATATTGACCGATACTAGATACTATCTACTGATATATCGACCGATACTATCGACCAATATACCGACCAATACTAGATACTATCTACCGATATATCGACCGATATTATCAACCAGTATATCGACTGATACTGGATACTATCTATCGATATATCAACCGATACTATATACTAATGATCGATTATCGACCTATCTATCGGCCGATATGTCGATCGATACTACAGCATTTATTGACAGGTCGAGTGTCGACCGATGGATCAACCGATATGTTGACCGATATCAACCAACATGCTCGGTGAAGTATCGGTAAAGTATCAGTGAAGTATCGGTGAACCACCAAGAATATCGACCGATAGGAGTATCAGTCGATACATCAGTTAATAGTCGACCGATGTATCAACCAATACTCGACCGAGTAATGGCCAATATATCGACCGATGCATCGGTCGATATATTGGTCGTGGTACCCTATAAGATACATGATCCGATCCTGCTTGATTGAACGTTGGATCTGGCAAGAGATTTAATCAGCAAACTTTAAAAGTCAAACAATAAGTCAAAGACTACTGCAAGGCTGACACAACTTGTTATATCTATAACAATATTTTGGGTTATCAGACCAGCCATCTTCAGGTTTAGATGTTCCAGAATTATAATAATTAGGTGATGGACAAAACACTGATCCCCAGTCCATGGACTACCCCTTAAATGGACTACTCCTAAAAATAATATTACAACTGAGTACTATTTAAAGTTGTAAGCTGTTATACCTTGCTTGTTTTGTTCTGGAACCACTGAACACAAAATAGACAAGTAGATTCCCATTGTTCAGTATAACTATGGCATAGTTAGCTGTATTGTTGACCATCTTCGAGGCTCAGGAGCCTGACTTATAGTTCATTATTCAGCACTTATTCTTGTCATCTTTTAGCCTGTGTATGTGTAGTGGCTGACAATAGCGCATAGCATAAATAGATTACTTCATAGAAAGTGCGACGTACGGATTTTTGTTCACGAGTTGCAAAACTTTGCAAAATGAACGAGTGAGCACAGCGAACGAGTGAGTTTTGAAAGTTTTGCAACGAGTGAATAAAAATCTGTACAAAGCACTTTCTATGCTGTAATTTGTTTATTGTATATATAGCAAGAATTAAACATATCTTTTAAATCAGTTTTATTTTTCCCCGATGACATA
>JAHPZR010025562.1:5000-22821 GCA_019787425.1 Platygyra sinensis
GTAGAGACATGACAGCCACGCACGCTTCCCGACTGATGCAAAAGGTCTTCTCTTACGGCGCAGGTGAATCAGTTCCTGGCTAAGTTGGATCAGAGCAGCACCGATGAAAGTGATGGCGAAGAAAAATGATCATCCCATAAATCCAGAGGTAGGAGCCACTCATTGATATCAGGGAAAGCTAGTAAATTAACAAGTGGTGTGGTAACACCCCAGCATTGGCCTCACAGTCACCCTAGTTAACCTTAGCTGAGTTTGCAGGTGGCTATGCCGCTATTCTCCAACACTCTGATCTCTCGCCAGTGGAACTTCATGCAAGAATCAAGCACCTCTCCTCATTAATGTATTTGGCTACCCAGTTCACCTGGCCTTCGGTTTGCAAACTTCATGCTGCAGTGATCTTTGAGATTGAGTGTGGCTGGGCCCGCTGGGGAGACTCTTTTACACATTTGGAAGACAGAATCCTATGACCCCTAAGCAGGCAGTCGTACGGATACTTCTGCGGCAGTTTTCTTCTGTATAGATGTCCAGCATGGTGTTTTCAATTTCTCGAAGGATCATTATGGTACACTTTGCGGTGAGCGTAAATGGTTTCAGCATATTTGTGCTCGCTGTTGGGTGGAATAATGTGCGTCTGCACATCACACAATTTTCTGAAGATTGTCCTTTAACGGGCAAATGCCAAAGCCTGCTAGTGCTATGGAAACATCTGCCTGAGATATCCCTGTTTCACAGGATTGTGCCTATTTACCTTTTCAAGACTCTTCTGGCCCTTACATTGTTAATTCTCCCTCAGCTGTTTGTGATATGCGAGACTTTACTTTAGAAGATCAGTATCACAACTCCAGACTTCATTTGCAAGACTTATTAATGATGCAAGACTCACAATTAACCATGTTTACCAAGACTCTAGACTTAGCATACAGGATATGTCTCTTCCAGGCTTAAAAACTTCTGTGAATGAACATTTTCTTTTTTCTAAATTGAAAATGAAATGGACAAATGACACGCAGACCCACAAAGCTCCCCACCAAGCTCCCGTAAACATGGCGACCGATGAAAATGTAACCAATTCCTTATGGGAAGACTTTTTCTTGGGTCTTGTTTATCTACTCGACATACCAAAGTTTGAATGCTAACTTGGATTTTCCCGGGTCTGCAGGTGCCGGAAAGTATTTTTGGTAACTTGGGATTAGTCTTTATTCGGAGTTGTTTTGTTTCCTGTGTCTTATTTGTTTTGTTTTATGTAAGCTTAACAGCTTTTAGCATTGTTTGGAACTTTCACATAGGAATCAGCTCTTCCAGGTAGTTCAAGCTGATGCAAACAAACATACAAAAAAACTGTTCCATCCATGGTGAATGAAACCATGATTTTCCTCCCTCTATTCCTGCTGCAGGGATGAACTCACAGCCAGTAAGAAATTGCATGAAGGCCTTCAGTTCTGCAAAGTAAATTGAATTTCTGTTTTCCTCCATTTTAACAAACATTAGCAATCTTAAGTCTTTGAAATGAAATTAACAGCATTTTGGCCATCAGGTGTTATTGGTTAAAACAAAAAGATATTACTTGACACTAACTATATATCAGAACTATATAAGATGAGACCAGATGAGAAAATGTAAGAATTTTTATTTGGTGTATTTATTTTGCCCAATTTAACAACCTGGGGATACTTAGTAAGACCAATATTGCATTCATTTCTTTAAAACTGATCTGATGAGAAAATAGAACCATACAAAAAAGTGTGGGAGGTGTGGTTAGTGTGCTACAGATCAAGGGGTCCCGGTTTGAGCCCTCTGGGGAGTAGAAATACTCCTAGCTAGTTGCTTCATGCTACAGAAACTGGGATAAGCTCTAGTCTGAGGGACCACTAGGCTTGTATGCAGAACTTTTACCTTTTTTGAAAACAAAGTAAAAAACAAGAAATCCCAGGAAAAAATCACATCTTTCTTACCTGTCTCATCTATAAACTGGAAAAGATAACCTCTGTCGTGTATGTCACATTTCGTGCATGTATGTCATGAAGTAGGCAAGAAGGAGCATGGGAGAGAAGAATAAAGAGAGCACATGGTCGACTTGTTGTGTGCTTCTTTCCGAACTGGTTTCGCTTTTCCAGCTAGTTAAACCTCCCCTAATTTATGTACTAAGGGGACAAGCATGTTACAAGATGTCTTTTTGTGAAAAATGGCGCTTCAAATGCGATTCCTAAGTTTGATTGTCACTTGGATCCAGCCACGTTGGGACCACGCTGGAAGTGTTGGTTGACATCTTTTGAGTTATTTGCGAATGGCAAAGGTCTCATCATCACTGAGACTACAAATGCAAACTCAAGGCAACGAAGAAGAGCCATGCTACTCCATTTAGCAGGCCCAGATGTACAAGAAATCTCCTCTACTCTTGTGGATACTGGCGAAGCAACCGATTATGCCGCCGCTGTAACAGCATTGAATGGATATTTTCTCCCCAAAGCAGCCTTCACTCACCAGAAATTTCACCGGCTCCAACAAAAAGGTGAGACCGTTTTGCAGTTTGTTACTCGATTAAGAAAAGAAGGAAAGGATTGCAATTTTGGTGCAGACTTTGACAACCAGATAAGAGATGCTGTCCTGTGCAAATGTAGGTCAGACTATGTAAAGCGTAAACTGCTTGAGGAAAGAGAGGAGCTAACACTCGCTCGCACATTAGAAATCGCAGAACAGTGTGAAAGTGTAGACCTTCTAGGACCACTTCCATCTGGACACTCGATATTAGTTGTTGTGGACTACTATAGTTGCTACTATGAGTATACACTCATGACATGAACCACCACTGCCGCGGTCTTCCCAGAACTGTCAAGTCCGACAATGGACCGCAATTCACCTCTGGAGAATTCCAGGAATACTGTGTACAGAATGGAATCATGCATCTCAGGACAATACCGAAATGGCCTCTAGCCTGCGAACAGGCTCCCAGCGAGGTCAGAAAAAAAAAATTCGGCGAGCGAGTGGGAGTCAGAGCGTCGTGACTCCGCGAGTTAAGCGAGGGGGACGCGGGGGAGCCTGTAGACATTGTTTTCAATGTACCGTTCCGCCCCTTGGTGATTAGCCTAATACATATCTGTCAAGGAGGTAATTAAACCTGACAGAATTGATGGGTTTCCCCGTGCTGATGAATCGGCTTTTTATAACAATCTACCGTAATATGGTGAATAAAGGAGACAGGCCAAACACGACTCCTACGAGAAAAGGAGAAAATTCAAGCCGTTAGATCGTTTTAAGGGGTCTACAATCAGAACTAAGCCGAACGAACAATGGCATATACAACACGCAACACAGTCAACAGACATTCGCATAATGAGTTAAATTTAAATCCAGTGGCACTAGAACAATCAAAGGAGAAATAAACCTATACATCAAGCTCCAGGAACATAAGCTCGATCAGATAGCTGCAAGAAACATTAGAATTTCTCTAGACAAGCCTATAGCTTTCTCGAAGTAAAGCTACGAAGGAAAACTTAGGTGGGCAAATATGACACCCGTGATGAGAATCTACATACTCCACTTGCAAACAGTTCTAATCATAGCCGGGCCCGGCGTCACAATATAAAATGCGAGTAAGCAACGCGTTCACGGTAAATGTCATATTTTTTCCCTTAAAAGCAAATACTTGGAGACTTAAAAGACAAATCTTGCAATAGAAATGAGCAAAAACAATACACTAACACATGGCAAATTATAGAGGTGTCAGACTCAACAAAGCAACACGCAGATAACAGCGGAAATCATGCAGACCTATGACTTCTTAAAATTTGCCGCCTAGCACGATCTATCGGCTCTAGTTTTCTCCTTATAACACAATACGAAATGCCTTTCATGAACAAGAGTGAAGGGACAAAAAGGTCAAAAGACCGAAAAAATAAACGGCAAATCTACAAATGGCACGAACCGTAGGAGTCGTGTTTGGCCAGTCTATTTTATTTACCATCACATATGCGGCAGCAATTGAAAAATTAGGCTCTTCCCGAAACCAGTCTGTAGAATTCCGGAAACATCGTGCTTCTACGCCACAGTTTCCAGGCATAGCCTCTGCTCACATTTCAAACAAGAGATATGACGAAAATGTTGCAAAGAATTGCTCAAAGCCGCTTCAAATTCGTTGTCAGTGAACTGTGTATTGCACACGGAAGCCGTTGTTGACGGTCTCGGCAAGAATTATGCTAATTTACAAGCAGTTGTCAAGATCTGTCAATTATTTATCTCAGAGCTGTCAACAGTCATCGATTCAACCAATCAGATCTTGATACCAGGAGCTGGTATCATGGAACGGCAGCATCAATGGAATGTCTACAGGCTCCCCTGCGCACTCCCTCCTCACCAGACCGCTCTCGGCTTGTCCCGCTTGCCCTAGACTACACTCGTCTATCTCGCCCTAAACCTACCGAACCGGGAGCCTGTTCGCAGGCTAAATGGCCCCAGGCCAATGGCAAAGTTGAATGACAGAACGCCTCCCTAATGAAGAGAATTCGCATTGCCCAAGCTGAAGGGGTCAACTGGAAGAAGGAGTTAAGAAGATATGTGACAAAATACCGAAGTATTGATCACACCACCACTAGCAAAAGCCCTGCTGAATTGTTGTTCAATATGAAGATGAGAGGGAAGCTGTCGGAGCTGCATGCTGATTGCCGTTTAGACCTATAAAACTCGGGATAGAGACGCAGAGGTGAAGGCAAAGACCAAGACATATGCCGACAAAGCAGCGAATGCGAAACCATCAGATATTACAGTCGGTGATCAAGTACTAGTGAGACGAGAGAGAAAAGACAAATTCTCAACACCATTTAATTCAATGCCCTACCGTGTGGTTAGCAAGACTGGCAATAGCATCATTGTAGAGGCTCCAAGTGGGACCCAATACTCGGAAACACCTCACATGTGAAGAAGTTTATGGTGGATGATCCTGCATCAGCACCGGTTACACCATCTGCTAGCCAAGATGGAATTGTGGTACCCACCACATTACCAAGTCAAGCCTTAAGTGAATTGACGCCAGCAGCACCTGCCACACCATGGAGTGAACCTCCAGCCAAGAGTAAACTGTCAGTACCAGCAAGCACAGAGCTTGGAAACGAGGCAGTTGTCGCCCATGGGGACACTGCAATTGATCGAGCGATAGTACCTAGCACGCCAGCGACACAGAGTTCGACTCAGAGACCTCAGAGGCAGAGGAGACCTCCAGAGAGATACAAAGACTATGTTTTGAAATAATGAACTGATCCCCATGAGATGTTTACTGAGTGGATAAATCGAAGAAGTTTGTGATTAAGATTTTTGTGTTTGAGAACTTTCTTACTTTGATTTTGAAAGTGTTATTGAGGACACTCATTCGGAGGCAATTTGAACTTTTGACTTTGTTGATAAGTTTATCGCATAAGAGCATTTACCTTTAAAATTGAATTTGTGTAAGTTCTGTTTACGTTCTAGCTCAAAGGATTGTTAGACCTTGTTTCCTCAGAGAAAAGGAGGGATGTTGTGTATGTCACATTTCGTGCATGTATGTCATGAAGTAGGCAAGAAGGAGCATGGGAGAGAAGAATAAAGAGAGCACATGGTCGACTTGTTGTGTGCTTCTTTCTGCACTAGTTTCGCTTCTCCAGCTAGTTAAACCTGCCCTAATTTATGTACAAAGGGGACACGACAAACCCCATAGTAGCTAATCTCATAGCACTGTTCACAAAGAGAGTCTCAAATGGTGTTGGATTCTTCTCAATAGCATGTAGAACTTTGGAACTCTTCGGCCCAGAATGTAATTAATCCAACAACACTTTTTCTGGTTGAGTACATCGTGTAACAGAAGTGACTGCAGTATCAGGTTTCTGTTGTCATCCTAGCAAACCATAACAAGTGGAATGGCAATAATATCTATTATCACAAATTCCAGCTGTGGGTGGGCTACTCCCTAAACTTTTAAAACCAGATCCTAAATCATTACAGTGACAACAAGACGAGACAAGACAACTTTATTATTACATTGTACACATATTACAGTAGACAGACCTGGCACCGCAGGTAGCAAAAGCTAATCGAGGCGGGCCAGGAACAATAAAAATAAATGACATCTGCTAACCTTAATTAAAAGAAACGTATCACAGAAAAGGCAAAAGAAGAACTACTTTAGAGAAACTTGTATTCATTAGTTCATTAAGGCTACATGGTCTATTCGAAGTATTTAGGACGGAACAGGATTGGAACTGGATAAGGAATTGGATAAGGAAGTACAGCTATGAACCATGAACACTAACGCAATTTTCCTGCTTTTTTCATATCATCCAATCAGCGGCCTGCTTCATAACAAGACCCTTGCATTATTTGCTTTCTGATCTTTTTCTGATCAAGTTTGCTCCCAATGGCAGAAACATCAGAGGTATATATGTGGCTTAAATCACTATCCCCAAGCATGAAATTGGAACGACTTTCGCCTCAGTTTCAAACAAGGGGTTTCTACCCAAGAAGATCACTAGCTGTTGTTACATTTTATCGATTTTTAGACAATCGTTTTTGAGATTACTCACTGGAGTGTTGGGAGGCCTGTGCCTCCCATAAGGCATAGCAACCCGAGAGGAACATGCAGGAAAAGCAGTCGCCATTTTTGATGATGTTGTTGTGAATTGCACTGAGAGTTTCCAAGCTCCTACATAATGTGAGTTCTCTAGTCAAAAGGAAAGAAAGTTCAGCTTTTAAAAGTTCTATAGCTACTTAGCTTATTGCTTGTATATTTTCTATTTTAGTGAATCGTCGTCGAATGAGTTCAGAAGTGGAAGTGAATCTGACTATTTGTCTTGATATCGATTGTTGGAATAAATTTGGGAATAATTTCTGTTTTTGTGACTACACTAGCTTATGTGAAAACTGAAGATTTGGACTCATTCTTCACATCTCCTTGTAAGCTATTGCTGGCAGAAAGACGTATATGGGAGGCTGAGCTAAATAATATCAAAGCAGAAAATCATCAATAGCCCACACAACTTGAGCCAAAACGACTGGATATTATACCAAGTACAAGGGCTGAAGAATTTGTGAGAGAAACTCCCCAGCTTTGTGTACCTGAAGCCACCGCAGACAGCATTGGTTTAGCGCCAATCGCTCCAAACCAAAACCCTTTGGACCGAAGAGCTCTAGAACTGTCGGAAAATCTTAAACTACTACAGTACACATTGAGAGTGCCAAAAGTCATTTACAAGAGAAGCAAAAAGTCCTGGACAATTTACCGAAAGCTCACAAGAGGCGTATGAAAGTATGTGCACTATGTCATGCATCTGGCCACAACAGAGCAAAGTGCAACAAAAGCTCTTGTGACGATGTGAACTTTTGTAAGCTAAAGGATAAGCACCCAGAATTGTCAACTGATATCCGTACCTTACAGTGTGACTTAAAAGAACTTCAACAAAAGTGTGCGAAAGCTAAAAGTAAGTATGATGTATTCAATGCTTCCTGCCAGCGAGCAAAGTCTAGTTTCTTCGCAATAATGGACCTAAGACTGAGAAAGCAAACTACTTGGAGCATGCTGTTTTGGACAGAGATTTAATGATTCTATAGTGGGCGCTCAAAAATAAAATTCCATTAGATGAACATTATGACTGGAGATTTCCAAGTATTATTGAAGAATATAAACACGGAATTGTTGATCCTCTTTGAGTGCAGTGAACAATCTACTAAGTTAAAACACCAAATGTAACTTTACTTGATACCTTTTATTGTGTTTTTATTTGTTCCTTTATAAACTCGCCAAGTAATCATTTATGGGTCACTGAAATGTCTTCCCTTGAACCGATTTAGTATTTGCTTTCCTTATGGTTACAAATGTTACAGGTAAATGTTACTAACTTATATGTAGAGTAACGGATTACAGGTAGTTTAAAGGAGAACACTTTTGTCATGATCTGTGTGCATTTTACTCAAATACTGCTTGATTCCCACGCAGGTGAGCTAGAAATAAAACACTCCTGTCAATCAGATGTAGCCGTATTTCGAAAGTATGCAATTGAATTTGCTGCGCTTATTTTGGATACACCTTCAGCAATTGCTATTTCAGTTTCATTGGCAGTCAAGGATGAATTCTGTTCAAGGTAGCACTTTATTTGGTGAAAACAAAACTTGTAATTATTTAAGTCAGGTGAATAAGCAGGCTGGTGAAGCAAGTCAACACCATGTTCTTAAAGAATGTCTTGTAACAACGGCTCTGCAAAATGTCCGTGGTTGAACCCACAGTTGTCCATAATAACTACGTTGCCATTCTCAAGAATTGTTGATCCATCTACTCTGTTGATGGAAAGAGCTTCACTGAAAAAATTTAACGGTTCCATGCCATTGGAGGGACATCTCAATATGTCAAAGTGGTCCACACCATACACCAAATGAAGTAAATTGAGTGTATAATTTGCATTCGAGGCATAGCTTTGGAATTCTATTGCAGGTTCACCGATATAGGAATTACCATATACACTGTTTCCTGTGGTCACAATAACACTGCTCTCATCAAAAAAGGAAAGTTTAGTATAGTTGCATTGTCCAACTTGATCAAGAAATTCGGTGTATTTGGTATTTGATGTGACAATGACCCTGTGGGAATTTGAGAAACTTTTTTGTTTCCCATTTTGCAGTCTTCTCGAATGCACTTTCATATTGCACACTGTGATGGTACAAGGCCAGGGGGAGAAATCCTATCTGGTAACAAACACTGTTAAATTTCAGTTGTGTATACACTAGGTTTGCTTAATTTCTTGGACTCCACGCATTCAACAACACCTCCTATTTTATTGTTTATTGTGTTGTTCTTGGTGCAGCCGGTGACTAGTTGCTGGGTTCGTAAAACTGAATAACTTTATTAACGTAGCCGACACTAACTTGAGTATCCTGCGAAATTTGTCCCTGAGAAAACACTTGGTGATGCAGGTCAAGCACTCTTTCCCGATAAACCTGTGGGAGAGCTTTCCCATTATTGTAAATTTCTGTATTTGGTTGAGACGAAGTTTGCATTCACCTTTGGTCAGGAAACATATGAAAAAAACTATATCAATAAAAAACTCATTTTGATGAGAACTTTTCAAAACAAAGCAAATCAAAAGACTTGCCAGCATGATACACAAGTGCATGTGCCATTTTATTTCTTTCTACAAGCCATTACTGTGGTATCAAAAGAACAGATTCCCGCCATCCGCCAAACTGGTTCCTTTGTCTCACCGACAATGCTGATTAGACAGTCATTCAAAAATGAAGAAAAAACTGCTGGGTGTTCATGGTTTGAGTGTCCGCACTGTAACAAATAAGGGCAAGGGTGGCACATATTGTACAGCAATAAATTGTATAAGAATAAATAGGTCATAGCATACTGATAGTCTTTGTAGGTGGGCCAGACGCAAACTGAGCCACGCGTGTAATCTTAGAGGACTTCGATCGAAAGGTTATCATTGCAACACGCACCACTATACACTGAGGAAAATGACCCGGTCTTTGCCACTACTGACTTGGATTTATTTCCTCAATAACATAACAATCTGGTTGACTGAAATTACAATATTTGCCGTATTCGTATATCTTTATGCTTCTTAGGTCCTCATAGAGATTCTTGATTGTATTGCTTCTAAACTCCTATCCTCTCAACGTGCTCTTGCGATCACAGAACAAAACATGACGATTGATTTTTACCAGCTGTATCTGAGTTGCTTTAACCACTACAGCCACACAGGAATAGAGAAGGGAATTTTTATATATATATTTCAGAGCGACTCAGATTTTAAATTTGAATCCAAGCAAGCAGAACAACTCGCTTTCAATTTACAGAAGTAGAAGTCTACTTGTGGCAAGTCTATCTGGAGGCATTCATCCAGGATGTAAGCATTAACTTTGAATGGCAACCCTAGAACTGCAAACACTCATGCCCTGTCTGCACTATGCCAGAGAAATTTAAAAATGATAATCACTCTGAAAACACATCAGGGTTCTCCCTATAATGGCCAATACGGGGAGGCTCCGCCCGAAAGGGGTACCTTTTTTGGCCTTCAGATATATATCAAAGGTTAAGGTAAATCGGTCATTTAGGTATTTAAAAGTGAATTTAATTATAATATTTCGAATAGATGCCCCTTATGGCTGTATCAGTTTATTTATGAAACACTAAATAAAAATGAGAACGAGACTTCGTAAAGTAGGTATGCGAAAGGGGTACCTTTTTTCAATAAAATGTATATAAAAGTTGTACCTTTTCTGCCAAAATGGTATGTGAAAGGGTAAGGGTTTGGATCTCGGTGCAGAGCTTCCCCATATTAAACTTTAATAAGTAACCCCCCTGGGAAGGGGGCCAGGGCACCTGTTTTCTGCTCCTTTTTTCATGCACAAAAAAGCCAAGAGCCAAAGAACTGGATGCTCTTGCAGGCTACATTTTTCTTCCAATCATTTTCATTGTTTTAAAGGCAATGAAATTTACGGCTGCAATGGAAATATATAGATTTAGGCCAGCCTAAAAGTGTAGCTCCAGGGCCAGGTTGATCAGAGCACGATTAAGCTAACCCAGGAAAAGGTAGAATTTTGATTTTGTAATTTTGCGGTGAGGTTCTCTGTATACTGTTTGGCCTCCTGTGAGTTTAAAACAAGTAGAAATTGTACAAGAGAAAAAGTTATAATTTGGTTAACTTATAAACCTGGGTTAGCGTTAACTGGCTTCTAAACAATGCCGCCCTGTTTTCAACAAGTTAAGCTGAGATGAGCCCGTGATCTGAAACGAAAACTAGTACTTGGTCAGTGGTCAACTTCAAAAAAACACATGACCTTGATGAGCTCTAAACCTGAGCCCATGATATGGTCATGTGATACTGGTCAGCAGATTTCTTGATATGACAGCTGTCAATTAAACATAATATGCATGTTAAATATCAAAGATATATGCTGTAATCCAAGACTGCATGACTTGGTATTAGCTGGATGGCCACCGTGTTGTGCGACTTCATTCCTCGTCGTCTTCATTGAGCGCATGCGCCTGTAATCCATGCTGCTAGCCATTTTGACCATAAGAAAAGAGTTGCATGGGTTCCTATTTCTATGCATACATGTGGTTCCTTTTTCTATAATTATGGGGCTCCACTTGGTGGCCCTTTGGGCCGCCGGAGCTCTGCTACTAGATATTTGTTGCTGTCACTCAAGGCCACTTGTTCATTCTATATTCTTTGCCATTGACATACCTACATTGGTTACGTGTACTAAACAAAATAAAATCAATCACCTGATTAAACAAAGTTCTCTTAACAACAAATCTGTTGATACAGTCTCTTAACAAAGTTCTGAGACAGTTTGAACACCCTTATTGTCCTTGCATTGTTCTAGCCTTTTTCAGCAATTTTGATTTCAGTCTCTTTATTTATCTACTCCTTCTCCTTCCTTTGTTTGTCCTCCAACATCTTTTAGTGGTCTGTTATAGGCTGTAAACTACTCAGAATCCATTCACCATAACAGTCTGGGGGTCTTCTTACACGTGCTGGCCTTTGGCTTTGCCCAATTGGCTATTCTTCTTTGACCTCAGGTTCATCTTTGCTGCTCTCTCCCCCATTCTTGTCAGAACTTTGAACATTCTCAAACAGTCCACCTCCCTCAGCAGCTGGTATATCCACTACATCGTCACTTCCAGCATCCTATTGAACTTCTCTCCCTAATGCAGAATCAACAAGGTAGGGCGGATCCCTGCTGTTGCTCTCGTCTGGCATATCAACAACCTCATTATACCCTTCCCTTCTACCTGCAACCCAGACAACCTTTTCCGCAGTATCAGGTTCCATTGATACCACCCCATCCAATGTTGCCTGAACTTGTTGACCAGCTCCACTCCCTCCTTTAGGTGCATCTGCTGCTTCCCTGGCACCCTCTTTCTCCATGCTTCCTTCCTGCCTTCTCCTGTACAACCGCAAGGTGTTAAAATGGACTACTTGAGACTTACTGTAATGTCCCCTGATTTTCTTCACACAGTACATAACATCAGCGACTCGCTCCACAATCTCATATGGTCCCTCACACTGCCGATGGAACTTGTTTGCTTCACCTGGCTTCAGCTGTGGATCGTAGTGCAACACTAAATCACCAGCTTCAAACCCCATGTGCCTCACTCCCTTGTCATACGCATCTTTCTGGAAGCGCTGAGCTACCTTGAGGTTTTGCCTCACATCATGGTATGCAGGTTCTAGGCCACCCCACGCTGCAAGACCGCTACAAATTCAGAGTAACTGCTTTTTTTGTTCATGAGCCCACTGCCCATCATGACATCCAGGGGTATCCTCCTCTCCCTCCCAGCCACCTGGATCATCGTCAACGCTGTCTTTCAGCATGCTCTTGAGGGTCTTATTCTTATGCAGATTCTAAACTTGACCATTGCCCTCTGGATGATATGCAGTTGACCGAGTTTTGTTGATGTTCAGCAAATGGCACATTTCTTCAAACACCTGGAACGCAAAGTTCCTTCCCTGGTCACTGTGTATGCTGTCTGGTACACCATATTGACAAATCCAATTCTTTACCAACACTTTTGCACAGGTGGTGGCAAGTTGATTAGGAATTGCATACGCCTCAGCCCACTTTGTAAAACTGCACTGTACCGTCAGAATACAGCGATTTCCCCTTTGAGACCTTGGTAAGGGGCCAACAATGTCAATATGGAGTCTCTGCGTAGGGTTTCCAGATGGTATCAGATGCAGGGGTGCCTTTTGTTTAGGCCTAGATTTGCACTTGGCACATATCAGGCAACTGCTACAATACAGACTTCTTTTGTTCGAACCGGGTCTCCAAAACCTGGTTTTCAACTTCTTCAGGGTCTTCATTCTTCGCAAGTGGGCACCCATTAGACCATCATGAACTTCCATGAGCGATTCTTTAACAAGTTTCTGAGGTAAGACCATCCTGCTCTTAGCTGACTGCATTCCTTCAGGTGACCACAGATAAAGTACTCCTTCTCGTAGCTCCAACAGTTCCCACTGCTCCCAGATTTCTCTTGTTGCTTGACTCAAGGGTCGGAGTTCACCATCAGTTGGTTTCTTTCATTCCCGCAACAACTCATCTACAACTAGACCAATATCAAAATCCTCACCTTGGGCTTGTGCCAGGGGTGGACTGCTGGTGGCCGTCGCTACCTCTGGCTTTGCCGGTGAAAGACATGAGGGGCATTCTCTGTTCACCTAGGCCATTGAGACAAGCTGTCTGCTTTGTTGTGTTGTTTCCAGGCCGGTGTTGAACCTCATAGTCACACTCTTGGAGGCATTCAAGCTAGCAAGCCACCTGCCCTTGAGGCTCCTTAAAGGACGTCAACCATCTCAATGAGAAATGGTCAGTTCGTATACAGAACCTTCACCCTAACAAATAGTACCAGAAGTAGTCAACAAAGGTCACTAAAGCAAGCATTTCCAACTGAGTGGTGCAATAATTGAAGGCCTTCGTGCAAAAAGGGCGTATATCGGTTTTTGGCCGATTTTCATTTTTTTCAGGATCGAGCTAATTTTTCACAGACAGACTTGTTTTGACATGAAATGCATCGTTCCGTAATTGTCTTGGTGAATTTGCGCTTCGTTCTCCAGAAATAACGTATGCAAAAAAACTCAGTTTTCTTTTGGAGACCTTTGTTCAACGAGAAACAAAAGAAACCTTTTGTTTCACTTAGTTTTATTATTCGTATAATTACGCAAATCAGTTATCGCTGCTTAGTGCTGCTCCGTTAGTGCAAGCGATTAAGGCGCGCTACAGAGCGGGTCTGGATTTGTTTTGTTGTGACATGGGTTCGATACAAGGTCCAGCACTTATTTTTTTTTTTCTGTTTCTCTAGCTATTTCACAAACCAAAACGTCAATTTAAAAATTTTAACTTGCTGTCGAAGCTGCCAACAGTAAGCGTTTAAGTTCGGGTCGCGTCGAAATATGCCTTCGAAAGATTTGCTCATAAAGATGCCGCTTCACGCAAAACTGAGTTTTTTGCATACGTTATTTCTAGAGAACGAAGCGAATAACTACCAAAGCAATTACAGAACAATGCGTTTCATGTCAAAACAAGTCGGTCTGTGAAAAATTAGCGCGATCCTGAAAAAAATGAAAATCGGCCAAAAGCGATATACGCCCTTTTGCCCGAAGGCCTTCAATTCTTTTCATGCTCATTCGAGGAGCGAATGCCATAAGCAGCCACCCATTCAGTTCCATCCTGCTGCTGCTGGGATAAAACTCCTCCAATTCCCTGGTGTTGGATTGCATCAGTGTCAAGTATGAAAGACCCTGCCTCGGCACTGAAATTGGGATAAGCTAGCACTGGCACGCTTACCAGGTGGTCTTTCAGTTCCTCGAATGCCGACTGTTGTTCCTGCTGCCAACTTAATGACACATGGTTCCTACATGGTTGATAAAGAGGCTCTGCGATGATGGAAACCCCAAGGATAAATTTCCTGTAATAGCTAGCAAAGCCAAGGAAGCTTTGAAGCTCTTTCACATTCTGTGGTACTGGCCATGTTTTGAAGGCTTCAACTTTCCCAGGATCAGTTTTTATTCCGTCAGCAGACACAACATGTCTCAGAAAGGCAACTTCCTTTCTAAGGAAGCGACACTTAGTTGGCTTCAGTTTCAAACCAGCAGCTCTTATACGAGTAATTTCAGTCAAGTTTACTTTTCTGATCATTGGTGTATTTAGGAGAATTTCTGTAGAATACACTTAACAAATTTCCTAGCTTTCTGCTATCCAATTTACAGCAGAAAAGTCTGATTTCAAGTGATTTTAAACTTGAAGTGTCGACTGACAGAAATTGTTTTGTAGTAAAACTTGAAACTTTGCACAAAATTTCACACTGCAAAAAAGATTTTGGAGAACGTAACTGGTTAAATAAATGCAACTAACATAAAGTAGTTCGAAAACTATATGTTCTTTAATACATCTTTCTTTGTCTACTATCTGAATTATTTGCTCGTTGCCAAGATTTTTTACAAATCGTTAGTAGATGGCGTGAAAGCCGATTCAAGACATTCAATGACAAGAGTTGCGTAAACAAACCCATTAGCAATCTGTAAAACCAATTTACTGCAGGAAAAAAAATAAACATGTTATTTACCGCGCTAGGTCGGACCGTATGGCAAAAAACTGTGCCCTTGCGTCTTGAGTACAGCCTGAGGCCAAAGGCCTCGGGCCGTACTCAAGACCTCGGGCACAGTTTTTTCCCATACGGACTTCCCGCCCAGTAAATAACATATATGTATGTAAAATTCATTTTCATTACCGAGAAATGGTCAGGGTAGGGACTTCTACATCCTAATTTGTTTTGAAATGTCATTTACACTGTTCATTACTGAGAAAAGCTCTGTCCCAATTTTTTTTTGTAACTTTAAGTACTATCTCACTTTACGGAACATTCCCATAAGTGTAAATACTTCACTGGAGAATAACCACTCACTAGGAAAATAGGGTCCATGTACCTCTACTAACTAAACTACTTGACAATGTGAAGATCAAACAGCAAATCCCTTCCCAATGAAGGATGACCGAAGAAACGATAACGACAATTTGTTTTTAAAAGATTGCAGTATTAAAGTTAAATAATAATTAGTAGAATTCTACTGTTATACTAATGCAAATGCTGTAACCTGATTGGCTGAGCCATTGCACATTATCAGCCGTTGGTGTGCAGTGGCTTGGTGCAGTCGACAAAAGTCCAACATTTGCTTGTTTCTCCAAAGTTTTGAAATAACATTTAGAAACAAATGAATAAACAAAATTCCTAAAAGGAAGGGCCTTTACGGTTTCTTGAATTAAAAAAGCTTGAAATTTTTGAAAGAACTGAAGGATACATGTGCGTACAACAAGTGAAAAGACATTGAAAATGTCAACTGACATTCAGTTTGCTCAAATTCTCTAAAGTGTGAAGCTAATTCTCAGACCAGAAATAATTGAAATTGTTTTTTTGAATTAAATTTCAGTAGGAATTCTACTAAAACAATTAGATTATTCCCTCTCAATTTCTATGAGGTTATAGTTGATTCGGCCTTTGGCCTCATCAACTATCACCACTTATGAGTTCACCACTAAATTTTCCTTTGTTGTCATTGGTCAAAACTGATCTTGTGGTACAATCTCGCACGGGCTCTGTTCGTCAATAGAATGCCCTAGGGCGACTATCAGACAATAGTGCCCGCTCAGCGAAGTGGGTCATCAAAGGCAGCTTTCTCCTACAGTTTTTTTATGGATAAGATGAAAAGAATTTATTGTCCCATATTGATTCTAGTTAAAAGAGAGCAAGAGAGGTTTTTTTTAGGCTGAAAACTGTGGTAAACTGTGGTACAGTAAAACGTCAAGTGGCGTAGAGGTTTCAAGATTCGAGGTTTCCTCTTTAGAAGGTTTCTTCTTTAGAAGTCAACAGTTGACATATAAAATTGTTTATACATGTAGAGATGTCATATCATCTGAAGAGGACACAACGGAAAATACGAAACACCTAAGTGCTCTATAGCGGTTGGAAACTTTGATAAATAAATTCTTCGTTTGTTTTCAGTTTTAAGGCATGCCTCTACAGGAAATTTAGTGGTGAACAATAAAGACAATAGAGTGTTTGTCTCGGAACTGCTTCTCTGATAGTTTCTTAAAACTAGCAAATTTGCTCTCGAATCTTCGCTTCTCGAGCAAACATTTGTTTTAAGAACATCAAATTTCTGTGGGGCAACTATCAGCCGATAGTTCCTCGACAGAAACACGTTATTGTTTAAATAGAAATCTTGAGCTCATAATGTAATTGTTCATTAGTATGTGTACCACTATTCACCTCCGAGCAGCTGAAAAAAAAAGGCTTTTGTCTCAATATTGTCACAAATAAAGTTACTCTTTGGTCTGCTAAATATTCAACTTGTGTGGTATATACTAACACAATTATTCACCTCAGTGTCGGTGTAAGTGGTGGATATAATAATAATTAATTATTCACGCTTAAGCAGCATGGATAGTACTACAGTGTGTATTTTTGCCAACGGTTAATTCAGCTTTCCAGTCATTTTATCGACTGTAGCTTTACCAATCTTCAAACAAATTAACCTGGAAATTCACCCAAGTATTTCACCAAACCAAATAAATAGAACTAACAAAAACAGGAAATCTCCATCTAATCACAATATGCAAATATTCACATTAGGAAATCCTGTTCACTTCATCTTAAAATGGTTTGTAACAGAAGACATTTCGTTAGCAGTCTACGAAGTGACAGTGCCAAATAACAGAGAAAGCTTCAAAACTCTCAAAGGTTGTATTTACAAATAGAGGTTAAGTTTATATTGAACTCTGCAATAGGGGTTGAACTCCACTATCTTCAAGTTTGGAAAGGAGAAGATAGGCAACTAGCAGGCTTTTTATTATTCCATTCCGTGTTGTTGTACCCCGCCTTGTTCTTATCATGAGTGGTCTTTGAAGGTACAAAGGGCAGGTTCCAATCTTTCCAGTTGAACTGGAATGTCCCACCACGTCCTTGATTTCTGTGGCCTGGTCCTGGTAACAAATTCATCGTTTTCGGTTTGCCGTGAAACTCGAGCGTTTCCATGTATGTGCTAACTGTCTCATCGTGTTTAAACTGTTCACGTGGATCAGACGACTTCTGTGCGAATTCAAGAGTGCTCTTCAAACATCTATAGAATATATGATCCCAATCGAGTTTCTTCAACTCTATTTCTTGCTGTAACATGATTACTACAGGGTCAAGGTCCTCGAAAGCCCTTAAAACAAAATTAAATTTATGTCATACCTATGCACAAATTACGCACCCTACCCTAGTAACACCCCTAACCCATGGCACTCTACTTTTAAAATA
>JAHPZR010025563.1:0-2500 GCA_019787425.1 Platygyra sinensis
AAAACGAGAGCTCTGGGAGCATCCATTTTGAAATAACAATGGGAAATAACCGAATTCTGGTTATCCGGTTCACTGCGCAGTCTCAGTCTGCATCTATTTCATGCTATGGCGCATGCCTGAAATGGTTGCTCCCAGAGCTCTCGATTTCCTGCCGCAGGCCAGAAGGATCGTGGGCTCTGGGGACGAGAATGGGGTGTGGACGACAAGTCGAGCTCGATTGGGCATGCGTTGTAGCATCGAAGTTCGTTTTCCAGACTTCCGGTCGGTGACGTCCACGTTCTCGTCGTCATTGCTAAAGGTCCCTATTTAACAATTAGATTATGAGCTCGAGATTTCTATGAGGTGATAGTTGATGAGGCCGAAGGCCGAATCAACTATCACCTCATAGAAATCGAGAGCGAATAATCTAATTGTTTTAGTAGAATTCTTACTAAAGTTTAACTCAAATAACGGTTTCCAATTATTACTCGACGTATTATTAAACTTTGGACCTTAAAAAGATCGCCCAGATTGAGTTGGCAATTAAAATTGATCAAGTCGTGCACACGCGCGCATTATTTTTTCAATAATTTCAACTTGATTAAGTCAAGAAACCGTAAATATCCTTCGTTTAGTCTTCCCAGGATTTTAATTATCCATTTTCATCAAAATTTTCCTCCAAAACTTTGGCAAAACGAAAAAACGTCGCCATTTCGTAGACGAGTTCCAGCCACTGCACACTAATGGCTGATAGTGTGCAATGGCTCAGCCAATCAGATTACAGCATTTGCATTAGTGTACAAGTAGAATTCTACTAATAATATATAGGCATTGACGACGTCGACATGGACGAAGAAGCCGCAAAGAACGGGAAATGCGAAATTTTATACGGAAGCCCTGAAAGTTGCCTGTCGAAGGAATGGAGGAAACAACTTCAAGAAGGTCAGCTGGGAATGCAGACCGTAGCCATAGCTCTCGATGAAGTTCATTCGATCACGGAATGGTAAACCACAAGCCGGCGATCATGTTACGGGCCGCTGTAGGCGGTCTACAAGGGGGCGGAACGACCGTTTGTTAAGTTTGCCCACAGGCGTTCCCTCACTTCCTCTCCCGCACTTTTCTTTATTTTTTCGCGCGCCGCCGATCATCGCGCTGCTCCCAACTAACTGAACGCCTGGAAGAGGCTATCGAATAAGGTGTATTTGGAGGTTCCATAAATTAAGGTTCCACTGATTACTAAAATTTCTTGAAGGAAGAGCTAGAAAGGATGGTTATTTTTAGGACAAAAAAAGATGTTAACTTTCAGCGGTTTGTTCAAAGTTTTTCTCTGACAGCGGTTGGTATCATTCAAGTAAACCAATTATCGGTAATTTTTAAATTGATTTAAGGCCTGCAAAAAGACGTGCGTTCGATTTTCTGGACGCACGAGCATTGCGTCTTTTTCTTTGATGTGACCTGCAGATGAGGCAAGATGAATAGTACTTTGATCTGATGAAATGTAAAGTGATTATCAATTTATAAGAGAAATCACCACAAACTAAATAAAATTTTTGTGACAAGCATGTCGAGTTGAACTGGGTGTCCTTATATTGTGTACAAAATGGAAAATGCATAACTTTAAATGTAATTGTTTCATAGTTGCCTTAAATTGATGTAAAAAATAGCTTTGGATTGATATATGGCATCGGAAAGATTGAAATATAATTTGAGAAAAAACTTCTTACATGGGTGATGTTAGGTGTACTTGAAAACAGTGCAAAAACATTGCTGCGTTCGCAAACGTTTCGAGATCTTTTGAAGTCGCTACCATCATTCGAAGAGCAAAAAACTTTACACTGCAGCTACGACATGGCCGATTTAAGGAAAAAGACATGTTTGGTTTGTGGTTTAACAAACGGCCATACTTAAATTGATTGTCCCTCCAAGTGTGATTGAACGTATGATATGTCGAACAATCAAATAAGGTGTATTTGGAGGTTCCATAAATAAAGGTTCCACTGATGAATAAAATTTCTTGAAGGAAGAGAAAGGATGGCTATTTTTAGGACAACAAAAGATGTAAACTATCATCGGCTTGTTCAAAGTTTTTCTCTGACAGCGGTTGGTTTCATAAGCCATTATGTTATGTTGTTATGTTACTCTTTTCAAAGTGCATTTACATTTGTAATGTTATAGTATTGACATTTAGGGAAGTGCTATGTACAAGAGTTAAATTGTCAAACGTTACAGTTATTATAATAAAGTGTTAAATATCAAACTTACTCAGTGAAATTTACATTGATTTTCATACATTTTTGCATCCTCACAGCGTACACAATTCATGTCGCAACGTCACGCCATGTCATACATCAAGAGCGCGCGCTAAGCCAAAGAAATATTAGGGCTCGGTACCGCATGCGTTAACGTAGCCTGCAGTTTACTCTCTTAAAGGAGCATTGTCACGAATTATGAGTCATTTTTTGCACTGTACAGAATCACCTTTAAATTGCTAAGTTAGAAAAACGCCAACGAAATAATAAAG
>JAHPZR010025563.1:7500-30000 GCA_019787425.1 Platygyra sinensis
CGGATCGTAAAAGGGGCCCAGGGATCCCATCGATGAACACACCCTGTTGCGCGTGCATGTTTTGGACCACACGAGGTAAAGCACACGACGTAGAAACGCTAGGGGATTGAAAAGAAGGCTCATGAAAACGCCAGTTTAGCAAGGCCAGGAATAGCCGTTTTTGCATTTGAGTCTGCGGTCAAATATTCTTTTGTTCAGAGCCGCATACAAACGATCAATACAAAGAAGAATTGACCCTTTCGCCTTGTTTGCACGTAAAACCGCTGATAGCTGCTACAACAGCTATCCCTAACGCAGAAGGAATGAAGGAAAAGTTTCCAGTTAACGCCTTAGGCATGGGTCGCACTTGGCAAATCTTTGCCAGAATTTGTTTACTTTGCGGTGGAAATCTGTCATCGCGGGCCTTTGCCTAGTGCGACCCCAGGTTTTTCCCTTTGGCAAAAACTTTGCGAATAGGCAAAACATCAAAGACGCCGTAGTGCTTGGGTGGGGCAGGCAGATTTTCGAAAAGTTGAGCCAAACAATGGGAATCACAGCGGCAACTGTCAACGCTTGTCAACGTAACATGGAAAACGATACGCGCGGGAAGTTCAATTCTAGTTCGCGATCTTAAATCTTGAACGGAGTTGGCTTTTCTTCGCCCAATGCTCACACACGATTTCCCATAAACCGGGCGATACAGTCTTAACGCAAGAATTCTTCGGCGACGTCGATTTCTTCCTCTGATCATGGCCGCTGTTAAAACCGTCAAACATTTGTCTGCCCATTGTTCGTTCAACAAGGAAAGACAACGAACTGCTGTAGGTTAAGCTGAACGAACAGAAGAAGAATTAGCTATGAGCACTTCTTCAACGGGACGCATACTTGTTTCGGTTTAGGTGATCGCGATCGATATCATCATAGGTCTTTCGAAAACACATGCAACCAACGCGGTATCTAGTTACTGACGAGTTTTCTCCGACTAGTGCGACCCTCCGTTTCTGTCTCAAAGTTTTCCTTTCCGGTTGCGGTTTCAAATTTTTGTGGCTTTTTGGACGGCAAAGATGAAAACTTTTGCCAAGTGCGAAAGTTGTATCCCTACGTTCCTATCTACTGGTTTCTGTACTTAAAAAAGCATGACGTCCAAGGCTGCTGCCTAACAGGAGCCCAGCAGCCTGGGGCACCCAAGAAAGTCCTTGGGCACCTAAATTTTTGCAGCAGCTCCCAAAACATTACCTGTTGGGCTCCTAACTTTTTGGCTTTTGCTCTTCTGGGCTCCTTGAAATATTGTTAGGCAACAGCCTTGACGTCCATACTAACTATGATGTGAACTACGACTAAATTGAATCCAGAGACTGAAAACAAAGGTTCATTTCATCAGGCCCATTTTATTTCCATTGCTCTATACACACCAAGAGTTTAATAGTTATTGTTATCAAAAGAGACTATGAACAGTTTATCTATACATTGTGATATTTCCGGTAAAGTAATTACTTTTGCCTTCTCTTCTACGAAGATTTGTTTCTCAGTAATCAACCAGGAAAAATTAAAGTACAACGTAACAGAACGTAACTATTTAGAAAATCTATTGGCCTTCACTACAAAATTATTTCCCCTGTTGAATTTATAAGTTTACAGAATACAGTCATTAGAGCTTAGGTCGTGATGGAAATTATTAAACATTAGAAAGAACAAGTATGGTTGGTGGACAAAGTAGTTTGAATGTACCAGTTGATAAACACAATCATGGGAACAAACCAGGGATTTCAATAAAGCTTAATTCAAGCACTTTTCAGTTTCTGTATTTTTTAATCCTGTCGAACAAGAGCGTGATCATTCAGTGTACTTCAAGTCAGTAATGAAATCACCATGTTGCACTTGGCCGTTCCGAAATTCAGCAGGAAACTGGGCGAGTTTCAAATTTTAACCAATCGATAAACTGACACCATCACATAAAAGATCAGGTTGTGATTGGTCATTTGACCAAGTATGACGCATTTAGGATGAACAGCGACCAAGCTACGAGACCGAGTCTTATGATTTCCGTCATACTCATTAAAATGGGCAAACATAGCGACTTTCAACTCAGCTTCTTTCAAATGGTAGGTGCATGACGGGATTTTCAGTTGTCACAAAACTGATAACACATTTTAAGGGTTTATATGGTTTTGGGGGACGCTGTCTCAAAATTAGAGACGTTTGTATGGATTTTGAACCATATCATCAAGGTCCATAACTTGGTCTCTGTTCACCCTAAAAGCATCATACTTGGTCAAATGACCAATCTCAACATGATCTTTCATGTGATGGTGACAATTTACTGATTGGTTAAAATTTGAAACTCGCCCCAATTTCCTGTTGAATTTCGGAACGGCCTATTAGCTGGCAAACTTGGAATGGAAAAAGTCTAAGACACAACACCATGCTCTCTGGATTGTAGATCATTGCGTGACGGAGAGAGAGAACCACAACAACTTGTTACCATGAATGTGTTCGGTTTTACACTACTAGGCTGGGACATATGTAAGTTAAATAAATACATTCTAGGCCTCAAACCTTGATGATCAACTTTTTTTAATACCCACAGCTGTCTGATAGTATGGGTAAAGAGTCCTTAGCTGACTGATCTTAAAAATTTTAAGTTCACAGGAAGTACAGCACTCGTTTTGATGTGATAAAGAAAAGAGAAACTCCAAGTATTCAATAAATTTGGCTAAGAAGACTATATAACCTTGATGCATTTAAATACTATAAAACAACAGTCACTTTACACCAACACAATCCACAACCACATTTCCTTACTAATACATGCCCTAGTTACTTTGCTATTGCTTGATATAAAAATGTCATTAAATAGATGAAGCCCCAAATCTTAAACTAAATTTTGTATATTAAGCAGCATTTTAATGTGCAATACTCAATAGTGAACATAATATACAATAGGGCTGTTGTTGCTGTAAGCAATATTCTATCTAAAATATTTACAATCTTTATATATATATATATATATTGGCACAATAACAAAAGAAGCAACTGTCTCGACCAACCAAAATATTCTAGACAGACTGAAGAAGCTGAGCAGCTGCTAAGTTACTAGTAGACTAACATAAAAATTTCACCAGCAAACATTTCACTTATGTCAATTGTTGGTTTCAAAAATGAAATTAGTAATTATTATTCAATATTCAAAAACTGCTTTACCAGACTGTTGTCTATTTCTTCATATGCCACCCAAATTTATCACTAATTACAAAATGTCAATGTGTTCTTGAAACACAACAGAATTAAATTACTAGTCACCAATTTCTTCAATGCCTTCACTCTCTGTCACCAATGCACGTTCTAGAATCACTTGCCCTTCCTAAACAGACGTGTAAAGGTCTATGAGTATTACTTTTATTTATTACTTGGCAAATCTAATACCATGTAGTACATTATTTTAAAAAATAGCATCATTATAATTATTTCTTATTATTATCATAATCATTATTATTATCATAATCATTATCATTATCATTTATCATTATCATTACTATTATCAGTATTATTATTATTACTTTATTTACAATGATTCGGATAGTTAGATATAGTTCACACCTTATATTGTTGGGACTCTTCTGTTGCATATTCCTGTATCACAAACAAACAAAACATGGACATTAAGTATTTCTCACCACAATTTAAAGTATAAGAAGGTGAAGAGAAGTCACTTGATGTAGATCTAGGGGAGGGCCCCGGGCCTCTGCCGCTCCCCCTCATTTTGGATTGAAAAAGAAGAAATCACAGAAGGAGGAAAGCCTGACAGGACAAGCAAAAGAAAAAATGGCCCCCAACCCTGCCCCTTAGCTTAAAGGGAACCTTGGCTGTTAAAGCAAGTTGGTCTTGAGCTGATTACAATAATGCCTAGAATAAATATAGCAAATTAAAAAATATAGCAATTAGTAATAATACAATACATGGAAATGATTATCCCTTTTAATTTTTTGCATGCTGCCATCTGTGTTGCCCTATTGTTTCAAACAAAAGGACCTCAGCTTTCCAACAACAGAGGCAACGTGGTTATCATTATTACTAAATGTTACGTTTCCTTTGTCTAGTAAAATTTGTAATTTAGACATTTTTTGGAGCAATTCAGTGTCAACTCATGCTAACAACCAAAGTTCCCTTTAAGTTTTGGATCTGCAACTGCTAAGCTTCAACTGGGTAAGAGCACTGGCCTAAGAGTTAGTGTGTTAGCCTCCAGGTTGAGAAGCCTATATTCTCAGCAGAACACTATTCAAAAAGTAAAAATTTCCTGAAAAAATAACATGCAAGTGCCAACTGTTTGGATAACCTGACAAAATGCTCAGACAAGAACATCAAACTTATTTTTTTAATAAGTGGTAACCTTGACACTTACATACATCCAGCCCAGTTTTGTATCACAGTTTTTGCAGAAAACATCCCGTACCATGTGCCTCCCGGTAAGCTACAAAACAGAATTACAGTCAAATCTCGCGTTGGCAGATGCATTAGAAGAACAAGTGTTCACTAAGGAGAGGTTCCCCTTAAAATATGGCAGGCCAAATTGGATTATTTTTACTGTCAATAAATTTCAAGATAATAATAATATAATTTTTCCTGCAGCTTTTCTAGCAGTCTAGATTTTCCCATCTGCACACTTCAAAATTTCCTACTCTGGCAGGTTATCAAGCTTTTAACACTGCAACACAACATGAAATGTAAACAATAAACAGACAAACAAATTGTGCAAACAATATCACTTTTTGTGCCCAAAATGTCAAACCCATGTGTACGCCAGATCTGAGTTGAATGCCTTTAATAAAAATTTGACACAAAACTAACTTTCAAAGCAATACTGTAGAGAAAAATCTTCAAAACGTGTTATTTGCCAGCCATGGTCAGCCCTCGTCCACAGGCAGAGGGCTATGCTCAAGACTAAGCGCAAAGTTTTTCTCATTACAGACCCATCATGGCTGGCAAATAACATAATGTACTTCCATGGTAGAAAGCTCATCAAATCTGTTTTTTTGCCATTTTTATGAGGGCACTTTTGTCCACCACTGAAGAGTTTCAAGCTAAGCAACACTTGCAGCACTCCTTTTCTATGTATTGTAACACCAAACATGAGAGAAGACTGGTAAACAACAATCAGACCAATCAGAAGGCTAGAAATGCATTATCCAGGGATGTGAATTTACTAAATACTTGGACCAGTGTATTTGTATAATACTATTAGTTACTGAAACTTTATCTGAGTCTGTAAAACTTAACATTATTACTTTTTAATCAATTCAAAAGTTTACAAACTGTAAGTATTCTTTAGATTCTAGAATTAAGGACAAATACAAAAAAATATCATTCACAGTAATTGTAACAGTAATAACCTTGTGATTCTTGTTTGCATTAACAACTACAACTATCTATGTTATGCTAGTTTAAATTTTGGTTTTCATTTTCCTCAGCACGTTATTTTCATTGGCAGAACATGACAGAACCGAAAATTAAAACATATCAAATTTTAAACCACATATATAATAAATTTATTGACAAGTACCATCACTCTATCTTGAACTTCACTGTATGATAAATTCACCCTACACAAAAGAAAAACATGTAGATACATTACATGAAAGCTATTATATTCTTAGCACTGCATGGGCTGGATATGACAAGATCAACAAATGGCAAATTGACAACACAAGCTTGCCTGGGAAAAGTTGCTAAGTATGTAGCCTTTGCCGCACCAGGTGTAAATTGATTACGTAAAGCTCCTTACAAGCAGGCTAAGGACCCTTCTCTAAAGACAGAGAGGGTGGTGAAACAATAAAAAAAACATCTGTTGGCCCAAGGATCCCTTCACACCATATCATATAATTCTGCTTTTCACAGCATTAAGTGTCTTGGGAGTATCTTTACCCTTGAATAGGAGTCAAAAGGTTAATCACTCTTCCCAGCATTCACTGGCACCCATATAGATACATGTTTTTAAGCATATCACATTTTCAACAGACACTCACACTTTCTTGAATAGAAATGCTCTCCCAGTAGCTCCAGTAAATTTCTGTTAGGCAAAAATAGACTCACATAAGAAACAAGGTAACCAAATAATGAATTCAATGTAAAGCCAATATCTATTGATTTTTTCAAACTGTCCTAATTAGAGTACTTAGCTCCAGTAAAAGCCACTAAAAGCCTAAACGTATCTCCTCAGTGCGCTGAAAGACCCGCACTGGATCAGACAAATTGTAGGCTGGTACAAAAGCAAATCAACACAATCTAAAAGCCTAAATCTCCATGGCACTACAAGCTGAACCTCCAGGCAGCATAGTGCTACATAACGGAATGAGTGTAGGCAGTAAAAACAAGGTCAAGCCTCCTTATCTCTCCAGCACTACGAGCCGACTCCACCGGTACGAGCTGGATCAGACAAGAATCAAGGCAAATAAAGAGCGTAACATACACTGCAGCATAGCATGAAAAACAAAGCTTGGGGAAGTCGCTGCAAGACTTAACTGAAAGCAAACACCAAGAGGTGAACCCAAATTTTATTACATGCAACAACATCAACCTCCAAAGGGAGGGTAGGGCGGGAATAAAAATGTTTCTAATGTTAAGGTACTCCTTACAGTAGCTAAAAGAGCTTAGAGAATGACACTTAGGACCATGCCAGGACTTTATACATACATGTACAAAGATGTCTTAAGAACTAAACCAATGGCGATCAATGTACCATTGAATACAAGAAGCTTGTTCAATGCTTAGAGAGAGATGAATAGAACTAGTTATTACTTTCAGCCATACAAAACAAGTGATATAAATGTAGCCACCAGTATTGCAACATTGACACAGAAATGTCATTGTATTTACCAAAACTTCACTTATTTTTAGTATTTTTATTGCTTAAAAATTTTAGGCAATGTTGTAAATGTTTTTTTTAAAAATTTAATTAATTTTAATTGTATACAGTAGTTATTAGTAACTTGAGTAATTTAAATAATTGTTCCTGAAAAGCTCCATTCGGGAGGTAACAATAAAGTATGTATCTATGTAAAGAATGAATATACATTCATGTCTTGAAAGCCAGAGAAAGAATGAGCATTCATGTCTCATATGCGTAACACAATGTAAACAAACTAACCTAACAGTAGAACTAAGCCCTTAACATGTCACGCTCCATTAACTGCGTTTTACAGTGTTGTTGTAAAACTCTATTAGGCAAAAATAGGACTCGCATAAGAAACAAGGTAACCAAAAATTAATTCAATGTAAAACCATTATCTATTGATTTTTCCAAACTGTCCAAATTAGAGTTCAGTTACAAATACACACAGCCCTATATTAATTTGCACTGCAGTGCAAAAAATAAAAAATTAATGATAAATTTGCCTGCTCTCAGCCAATCACAATCAAGTAATTTTCTATGCCATACAATAAAGCTGGTAATTTGAATGATGAATTGTCTTTATGCAAGCAAAAGGATTATCCATCTCTGCCAAGTTCATCCTTACATTGCTGTTCAAGATATACTAGTTTATCTTGACATGACCAGACACACTAAAAAACTTGCCTAAGCACATCTCAATAGATTTCCTATCTATAGTTGTGTCTCGACAGTGTTGTTGAAAACTCTATTAGGCAAAAATAGGACTCGCATAAGAAACAAGGTAACCACATAATTAATTCAATGTAAAGCCATTATTTATTGATTTTTCCAAACTGTCCAAATGAGAGTTCAGTTTGGCAATGTGTGTTAACTTATTATGAGATACATGATTTCCCAGTCACGGAGTAACTGAATAAATCAAAGTTAATCAGGGACTGGGCAAGCATGTACCAAATTTATCTGAGCACAAATTTCTTAATAATAAATAATAATAAATTGAATATTTAACCAGGATAACCATTCAGTATTGGTGCTGGCCTGGCACAACCATGGCCAATAGCCTTGAGCATCACATGGTCTCCTAAAATTTGTTGAAATTCAAGTTAAAAATTAAGAAAACAAAAAAACTGTAAACATTACATGACAGTGTATTCTGACATTTTCTGCTGGCATTAAGCTTGGATGTGCAGAATTTTAGAGAGATCATGGAAAGCAGGAGGAGTTTCTCTCCACTTTATTAACCCTAATTTTTATACACTAGAGTCAGATTCAAAATAGGTGAGGGAATTTGAAAAATTTTGTAATCATCCATGCATTCCTCATTTTTCACATATCACTGAAAAAATACACACAGCCCTATATTAATTTGCACTGCAGTGCAAAAAAATAAAAAATTAATGATAAATTTGCCTGCTCTCAGCCAATCACAATCAAGTAATTTTCTATGCCATACAATAAAGCAGGTAATTTGAATGATGAATTGTCTTTATGCAAGCAAAAGGATTATCCATCTCTGCCAAGTTCATCCTTACATTGCTGTTCAAGATATACTAGTTTATCTTGACATGACCAGACACACTAAAAAACTTGCCTAAGCACATCTCAATAGATTTCCTATCTATAGTTGTGTTTCGACAGTGTTGTTGAAAACTCTATTAGGCAAAAATAGCACTCACATAAGAAACAAGGTAACCACATAATTAATTCAATGTAAAGCCATTATTTATTGATTTTTCCAAACTGCCCAAATGAGAGTTCAGTTTGGACAATGTGTGTTAACTTATTATGAGATACATGATTTCCCAGTCACGGAGTAACTGAATAAATCAAAGTTAATCAGGGACTGGGCAAGCATGTACCAAATTTATCTGAACACAAATTTCTTAATAATAAATAATAATAAATTGAATATTTAACCAGGTTAACCATTCCGTATTGGTGCTGGCCTGGTACAACCATGGCCAATAGCCTTGAGCATCACATGGTCTCCCAAAATTTGTTGAAATTCAAGTTAAAAACTAGGAAAACAAAAAAACTGTAAACATTACATGACAGTGTATTCTGACATTTTCTGCTAGCATTAAGCTTGGATGTGCAGAATTTTGGAGAGATCATGGAAAGCAGGAGGAGTTTCTCTCCACTTTATTAACCCTAATTTTTATACACTAGAGTCAGATTCAAAATATGTCTGCAATAATTTTAAATGAATCTGCTGTTTTATTCATGTTGTATAAAACCTTCCAAACTAAATCTGCAAGAATATTTTGTGTACTGTTTTATGCATCTTGTACAGTGGAACCCCGCCTTAAGACCACCCTTTAATACGACCACCTCGTTATTACGGCCACTTTATTCAGGTCTGAAAAAAGCTTACTCAGTCATTTTCATATTTAAATAACCCCTTAATACGACCAGTTTTTCATGGCTAGAAGGTGGTTGTATTAACGGGGTTCCACTGTATAAATACGGTAAGAAGTGAACTATCAAATCCTTCAAGTCTTCTGTTTGTCATTCAAGATGTACATGCAAAAACAGTTTGTGTTGTTGCATTATCTTTCTGCACCGTCTCTACACTGAGATGCAGATAATCATGAATACAAGTGCAATAGTTTAAGGATTTGCACTACAAATGATTCCCTCTTTTGGTGAGGGAATTTGAAAAATTTTGTAATCATCCATGCATTCCTCATTTTTCACATATCACTGAAAAAATACACACAGCCCTATATTAATTTGCACTGCAGTGCCAAAATAAAAAATTAATGATAAATTTGCCTGCTCTCAGCCAATCACAATCAAGTAATTTTCTATGGCATACAATAAAGCAGGTAATTTGAATGATGAATTGTCTTTATGCAAACAAAAGGATTATCCATCTCTGCCAAGTTCATCCTTACATTTCTGTTCAAGATATAGTAGTTTATCTTGACATGACCAGACACACTAAAAAACTTGCCTAAGCACATCTCAATAGATTTCCTATCTATAGTTCTGTCTTGACAGTGTTGTTGAAAACTCTATTAGGCAAAAATAGGACTCGCATAAGAAACAAGGTAACCACATAATTAATTCAATGTAAAGCCATTATTTATTGATTTTTCCAAACTGTCCAAATGAGAGTTCAGTTTGACAATGTGTGTTAACTTATTATGAGATACATGATTTCCCAGTCACGGAGTAACTGAATAAATCAAAGTTAATCAGGGACTGGGCAAGCATGTACCAAATTTATCTGAGCACAAATTTCTTAATAATAAATAATAATAAATTGAATATTTAACCAGGATAACCATTCAGTATTGGTGCTGGCCTGGTACAACCATGGCCAATAGCCTTGAGCATCACATGGTCTCCCAAAATTTGTTGAAATTCAAGTTAAAAACTAGGAAAACAAAAAAAACCTGTAAACATTACATGACAGTGTATTCTGACATTTTCTGCTAGCATTAAGCTTGGATGTGTAGAATTTTGGAGAGATCATGGAAAGCAGGAGGAGTTTCTCTCCACTTTATTAACCCTAATTTTTATACACTAGAGTCAGATTCAAAATATGTCTGCAATAATTAAATGAATCTGCTGTTTTATTCATGTTGTATAAAACCTTCCAAACTAAATCTGCAAGAATATTTTGTGTACTGTTTTATGCATCTTGTACAGTGGAACCCAGCCTTATGACCACCCCGTTAATACGACCACCTCGTTATTACGGCCACTTTATTCAGGTCTGAAAAAAAGCTTACTCAGTCATTTTCATATTTAAATAACCCCTTCTAATACGACCAGTTTTTCCATGGCCAGAAGGTGGTTGTATTAACGGGTTCCACTGTATAAATACGGTAAGAAGTGAAACTATCAAATCCGTTCAAGTCTTCTGTTTGTCATTCAAGAGGTACATGCAAAAAACAGTTTGTGTTGTTGCATTATCTTTTCTGCCCGTCTCTACACTGAGATGCAGATAATCATGAATACAAGTGCAATAGTTTAAGGATTTGCACTACAAATGATTCCCTCTCCTGGAGAGGGAATCATTTGTAGTGCAAATCCTTAAACTATTGCACTTGTAATTCAGGATTATCTGCATCTCAGTGTACGAGACGGTGCAGAAAAGATAATGGCAAACAACACAAACTGTTTTTTGCATGTACCATCTTGAATGACAAACAGAAGACTGAACGGATTTGATAGTTCACTTCTTACCGTATTTATACAGTGGAACCCGTTAATACAACCACTTCTCTGGCCATGAAAAACTGGTCGTATTAAAGGGGTTATTTAAATATGAAAATGACTGAGTAAGCTTTTTTCAGACCTGAATAAAGTGGCCGTAATAACGAGGTGGTCGTATTAACGGGGTGGTCATAAGGCTGGGTTCCACTGTACAAGATGCATAAAACAGTACACAAAATATTCTTGCAGATTTAGTTTGGAAGGTTTTATACAACATGAATAAAACAGCAGATTCATTTAATTATTGCAGACATATTTTGAATCTGACTCTAGTGTATAAAAATTAGGGTTAATAAAGTGGAGAGAAACTCCTCCTGCTTTCCATGATCTCTCCAAAATTCTACACATCCAAGCTTAATGCTAGCAGAAAATGTCAGAATACACTGTCATGTAATGTTTACAGGTTTTTTTTGTTTTCCTAGTTTTTAACTTGAATTTCAACAAATTTTGGGAGACCATGTGATGCTCAAGGCTATTGGCCATGGTTGTACCAGGCCAGCACCAATACTGAATGGTTATCCTGGTTAAATATTCAATTTATTATTATTTATTATTAAGAAATTTGTGCTCAGATAAATTTGGTACATGCTTGCCCAGTCCCTGATTAACTTTGATTTATTCAGTTACTCCGTGACTGGGAAATCATGTATCTCATAATAAGTTAACACACATTGTCAAACTGAACTCTCATTTGGACAGTTTGGAAAAATCAATAAATAATGGCTTTACATTGAATTAATTATGTGGTTACCTTGTTTCTTATGCGAGTCCTATTTTTGCCTAATAGAGTTTTCAACAACACTGTCAAGACAGAACTATAGATAGGAAATCTATTGAGATGTGCTTAGGCAAGTTTTTTAGTGTGTCTGGTCATGTCAAGATAAACTACTATATCTTGAACAGAAATGTAAGGATGAACTTGGCAGAGATGGATAATCCTTTTGTTTGCATAAAGACAATTCATCATTCAAATTACCTGCTTTATTGTATGCCATAGAAAATTACTTGATTGTGATTGGCTGAGAGCAGGCAAATTTATCATTAATTTTTTATTTTTGCACTGCAGTGCAAATTAATATAGGGCTGTGTGTATTTTTTCAGTGATATGTGAAAAATGAGGAATGCATGGATGATTACAAAATTTTTCAAATTCCCTCACCAAAAGAGGGAATCATTTGTAGTGCAAATCCTTAAACTATTGCACTTGTATTCATGATTATCTGCATCTCAGTGTAGAGACGGTGCAGAAAGATAATGCAACAACACAAACTGTTTTTGCATGTACATCTTGAATGACAAACAGAAGACTTGAAGGATTTGATAGTTCACTTCTTACCGTATTTATACAGTGGAACCCCGTTAATACAACCACCTTCTAGCCATGAAAAACTGGTCGTATTAAGGGGTTATTTAAATATGAAAATGACTGAGTAAGCTTTTTTCAGACCTGAATAAAGTGGCCGTAATAACGAGGTGGTCGTATTAAAGGGTGGTCTTAAGGCGGGGTTCCACTGTACAAGATGCATAAAACAGTACACAAAATATTCTTGCAGATTTAGTTTGGAAGGTTTTATACAACATGAATAAAACAGCAGATTCATTTAAAATTATTGCAGACATATTTTGAATCTGACTCTAGTGTATAAAAATTAGGGTTAATAAAGTGGAGAGAAACTCCTCCTGCTTTCCATGATCTCTCCAAAATTCTGCACATCCAAGCTTAATGCTAGCAGAAAATGTCAGAATACACTGTCATGTAATGTTTACAGTTTTTTTGTTTTCCTAGTTTTTAACTTGAATTTCAACAAATTTTGGGAGACCATGTGATGCTCAAGGCTATTGGCCATGGTTGTACCAGGCCAGCACCAATACGGAATGGTTAACCTGGTTAAATATTCAATTTATTATTATTTATTATTAAGAAATTTGTGTTCAGATAAATTTGGTACATGCTTGCCCAGTCCCTGATTAACTTTGATTTATTCAGTTACTCCGTGACTGGGAAATCATGTATCTCATAATAAGTTAACACACATTGTCCAAACTGAACTCTCATTTGGGCAGTTTGGAAAAATCAATAAATAATGGCTTTACATTGAATTAATTATGTGGTTACCTTGTTTCTTATGTGAGTGCTATTTTTGCCTAATAGAGTTTTCAACAACACTGTCGAAACACAACTATAGATAGGAAATCTATTGAGATGTGCTTAGGCAAGTTTTTTAGTGTGTCTGGTCATGTCAAGATAAACTAGTATATCTTGAACAGCAATGTAAGGATGAACTTGGCAGAGATGGATAATCCTTTTGCTTGCATAAAGACAATTCATCATTCAAATTACCTGCTTTATTGTATGGCATAGAAAATTACTTGATTGTGATTGGCTGAGAGCAGGCAAATTTATCATTAATTTTTTATTTTTTTGCACTGCAGTGCAAATTAATATAGGGCTGTGTGTATTTTTTCAGTGATATGTGAAAAATGAGGAATGCATGGATGATTACAAAATTTTTCAAATTCCCTCACCTATTTTGAATCTGACTCTAGTGTATAAAAATTAGGGTTAATAAAGTGGAGAGAAACTCCTCCTGCTTTCCATGATCTCTCTAAAATTCTGCACATCCAAGCTTAATGCCAGCAGAAAATGTCAGAATACACTGTCATGTAATGTTTACAGTTTTTTTGTTTTCTTAATTTTTAACTTGAATTTCAACAAATTTTAGGAGACCATGTGATGCTCAAGGCTATTGGCCATGGTTGTGCCAGGCCAGCACCAATACTGAATGGTTATCCTGGTTAAATATTCAATTTATTATTATTTATTATTAAGAAATTTGTGCTCAGATAAATTTGGTACATGCTTGCCCAGTCCCTGATTAACTTTGATTTATTCAGTTACTCCGTGACTGGGAAATCATGTATCTCATAATAAGTTAACACACATTGCCAAACTGAACTCTCATTTGGACAGTTTGGAAAAATCAATAAATAATGGCTTTACATTGAATTAATTATGTGGTTACCTTGTTTCTTATGCGAGTCCTATTTTTGCCTAATAGAGTTTTCAACAACACTGTCGAGACACAACTATAGATAGGAAATCTATTGAGATGTGCTTAGGCAAGTTTTTTAGTGTGTCTGGTCATGTCAAGATAAACTAGTATATCTTGAACAGCAATGTAAGGATGAACTTGGCAGAGATGGATAATCCTTTTGCTTGCATAAAGACAATTCATCATTCAAATTACCAGCTTTATTGTATGGCATAGAAAATTACTTGATTGTGATTGGCTGAGAGCAGGCAAATTTATCATTAATTTTTTATTTTTTGCACTGCAGTGCAAATTAATATAGGGCTGTGTGTATTTGTAACTGAACTCTAATTTGGACAGTTTGGAAAAATCAATAGATAATGGTTTTACATTGAATTAATTTTTGGTTACCTTGTTTCTTATGCGAGTCCTATTTTTGCCTAATAGAGTTTTACAACAACACTGTAAAACGCAGTTAATGGAGCGTGACATGTTAAGGGCTTAGTTCTACTGTTAGGTTAGTTTGTTTACATTGTGTTACGCATATGAGACATGAATGCTCATTCTTTCTCTGGCTTTCAAGACATGAATGTATATTCATTCTTTACATAGATACATACTTTATTGTTACCTCCCGAATGGAGCTTTTCAGGAACAATTATTTAAATTACTCAAGTTACTAATAACTACTGTATACAATTAAAATTAATTAAATTTTTAAAAAAAACATTTACAACATTGCCTAAAATTTTTAAGCAATAAAAATACTAAAAATAAGTGAAGTTTTGGTAAATACAATGACATTTCTGTGTCAATGTTGCAATACTGGTGGCTACATTTATATCACTTGTTTTGTATGGCTGAAAGTAATAACTAGTTCTATTCATCTCTCTCTAAGCATTGAACAAGCTTCTTGTATTCAATGGTACATTGATCGCCATTGGTTTAGTTCTTAAGACATCTTTGTACATGTATGTATAAAGTCCTGGCATGGTCCTAAGTGTCATTCTCTAAGCTCTTTTAGCTACTGTAAGGAGTACCTTAACATTAGAAACATTTTTATTCCCGCCCTACCCTCCCTTTGGAGGTTGATGTTGTTGCATGTAATAAAATTTGGGTTCACCTCTTGGTGTTTGCTTTCAGTTAAGTCTTGCAGCGACTTCCCCAAGCTTTGTTTTTCATGCTATGCTGCAGTGTATGTTACGCTCTTTATTTGCCTTGATTCTTGTCTGATCCAGCTCGTACCGGTGGAGTCGGCTCGTAGTGCTGGAGAGATAAGGAGGCTTGACCTTGTTTTTACTGCCTACACTCATTCCGTTATGTAGCACTATGCTGCCTGGAGGTTCAGCTTGTAGTGCCATGGAGATTTAGGCTTTTAGATTGTGTTGATTTGCTTTTGTACCAGCCTACAATTTGTCTGATCCAGTGCGGGTCTTTCAGCGCACTGAGGAGATACGTTTAGGCTTTTAGTGGCTTTTACTGGAGCTAAGTACTCTAATTAGGACAGTTTGAAAAAATCAATAGATATTGGCTTTACATTGAATTCATTATTTGGTTACCTTGTTTCTTATGTGAGTCTATTTTTGCCTAACAGAAATTTACTGGAGCTACTGGGAGAGCATTTCTATTCAAGAAAGTGTGAGTGTCTGTTGAAAATGTGATATGCTTAAAAACATGTATCTATATGGGTGCCAGTGAATGCTGGGAAGAGTGATTAACCTTTTGACTCCTATTCAAGGGTAAAGATACTCCCAAGACACTTAATGCTGTGAAAAGCAGAATTATATGATATGGTGTGAAGGGATCCTTGGGCCAACAGATGTTTTTTTTATTGTTTCACCACCCTCTCTGTCTTTAGAGAAGGGTCCTTAGCCTGCTTGTAAGGAGCTTTACGTAATCAATTTACACCTGGTGCGGCAAAGGCTACATACTTAGCAACTTTTCCCAGGCAAGCTTGTGTTGTCAATTTGCCATTTGTTGATCTTGTCATATCCAGCCCATGCAGTGCTAAGAATATAATAGCTTTCATGTAATGTATCTACATGTTTTTCTTTTGTGTAGGGTGAATTTATCATACAGTGAAGTTCAAGATAGAGTGATGGTACTTGTCAATAAATTTATTATATATGTGGTTTAAAATTTGATATGTTTTAATTTTCGGTTCTGTCATGTTCTGCCAATGAAAATAACGTGCTGAGGAAAATGAAAACCAAAATTTAAACTAGCATAACATAGATAGTTGTAGTTGTTAATGCAAACAAGAATCACAAGGTTATTACTGTTACAATTACTGTGAATGATATTTTTTTGTATTTGTCCTTAATTCTAGAATCTAAAGAATACTTACAGTTTGTAAACTTTTGAATTGATTAAAAAGTAATAATGTTAAGTTTTACAGACTCAGATAAAGTTTCAGTAACTAATAGTATTATACAAATACACTGGTCCAAGTATTTAGTAAATTCACATCCCTGGATAATGCATTTCTAGCCTTCTGATTGGTCTGATTGTTGTTTACCAGTCTTCTCTCATGTTTGGTGTTACAATACATAGAAAAGGAGTGCTGCAAGTGTTGCTTAGCTTGAAACTCTTCAGTGGTGGACAAAAGTGCCCTCATAAAAATGGCAAAAAAACAGATTTGATGAGCTTTCTACCATGGAAGTACATTATGTTATTTGCCAGCCATGATGGGTCTGTAATGAGAAAAACTTTGCGCTTAGTCTTGAGCATAGCCCTCTGCCTGTGGACGAGGGCTGACCATGGCTGGCAAATAACACGTTTTGAAGATTTTTCTCTACAGTATTGCTTTGAAAGTTAGTTTTGTGTCAAATTTTTATTAAAGGCATTCAACTCAGATCTGGCGTACACATGGGTTTGACATTTTGGGCACAAAAAGTGATATTGTTTGCACAATTTGTTTGTCTGTTTATTGTTTACATTTCATGTTGTGTTGCAGTGTTAAAAGCTTGATAACCTGCCAGAGTAGGAAATTTTGAAGTGTGCAGATGGGAAAATCTAGACTGCTAGAAAAGCTGCAGGAAAAATTATATTATTATTATCTTGAAATTTATTGACAGTAAAAATAATCCAATTTGGCCTGCCATATTTTAAGGGGAACCTCTCCTTAGTGAACACTTGTTCTTCTAATGCATCTGCCAACGCGAGATTTGACTGTAATTCTGTTTTGTAGCTTACCGGGAGGCACATGGTACGGGATGTTTTCTGCAAAAACTGTGATACAAAACTGGGCTGGATGTATGTAAGTGTCAAGGTTACCACTTATTAAAAAAATAAGTTTGATGTTCTTGTCTGAGCATTTTGTCAGGTTATCCAAACAGTTGGCACTTGCATGTTATTTTTTCAGGAAATTTTTACTTTTTGAATAGTGTTCTGCTGAGAATATAGGCTTCTCAACCTGGAGGCTAACACACTAACTCTTAGGCCAGTGCTCTTACCCAGTTGAAGCTTAGCAGTTGCAGATCCAAAACTTAAAGGGAACTTTGGTTGTTAGCATGAGTTGACACTGAATTGCTCCAAAAAATGTCTAAATTACAAATTTTACTAGACAAAGGAAACGTAACATTTAGTAATAATGATAACCACGTTGCCTCTGTTGTTGGAAAGCTGAGGTCCTTTTGTTTGAAACAATAGGGCAACACAGATGGCAGCATGCAAAAAATTAAAAGGGATAATCATTTCCATGTATTGTATTATTACTAATTGCTATATTTTTTAATTTGCTATATTTATTCTAGGCATTATTGTAATCAGCTCAAGACCAACTTGCTTTAACAGCCAAGGTTCCCTTTAAGCTAAGGGGCAGGGTTGGGGGCCATTTTTCTTTTGCTTGTCCTGTCAGGCTTTCCTCCTTCTGTGATTTCTTCTTTTTCATCCAAAATGAGGGGGAGCGGCAGAGGCCCGGGGCCCTCCCCTAGATCTACATCAAGTGACTTCTCTTCACCTTCTTATACTTTAAATTGTGGTGAGAAATACTTAATGTCCATGTTTTGTTTGTTTGTGATACAGGAATATGCAACAGAAGAGTCCCAACAATATAAGGTGTGAACTATATCTAACTATCCGAATCATTGTAAATAAAGTAATAATAATAATACTGATAATAGTAATGATAATGATAAATGATAATGATAATGATTATGATAATAATAATGATTATGATAATAATAAGAAATAATTATAATGATGCTATTTTTTAAAATAATGTACTACATGGTATTAGATTTGCCAAGTAATAAATAAAAGTAATACTCATAGACCTTTACACGTCTGTTTAGGAAGGGCAAGTGATTCTAGAACGTGCATTGGTGACAGAGAGTGAAGGCATTGAAGAAATTGGTGACTAGTAATTTAATTCTGTTGTGTTTCAAGAACACATTGACATTTTGTAATTAGTGATAAATTTGGGTGGCATATGAAGAAATAGACAACAGTCTGGTAAAGCAGTTTTTGAATATTGAATAATAATTACTAATTTCATTTTTGAAACCAACAATTGACATAAGTGAAATGTTTGCTGGTGAAATTTTTATGTTAGTCTACTAGTAACTTAGCAGCTGCTCAGCTTCTTCAGTCTGTCTAGAATATTTTGGTTGGTCGAGACAGTTGCTTCTTTTGTTATTGTGCCAATATATATATATATATATAAAGATTGTAAATATTTTAGATAGAATATTGCTTACAGCAACAACAGCCCTATTGTATATTATGTTCACTATTGAGTATTGCACATTAAAATGCTGCTTAATATACAAAATTTAGTTTAAGATTTGGGGCTTCATCTATTTAATGACATTTTTATATCAAGCAATAGCAAAGTAACTAGGGCATGTATTAGTAAGGAAATGTGGTTGTGGATTGTGTTGGTGTAAAGTGACTGTTGTTTTATAGTATTTAAATGCATCAAGGTTATATAGTCTTCTTAGCCAAATTTATTGAATACTTGGAGTTTCTCTTTTCTTTATCACATCAAAACGAGTGCTGTACTTCCTGTGAACTTAAAATTTTTAAGATCAGTCAGCTAAGGACTCTTTACCCATACTATCAGACAGCTGTGGGTATTAAAAAAAGTTGATCATCAAGGTTTGAGGCCTAGAATGTATTTATTTAACTTACATATGTCCCAGCCTAGTAGTGTAAAACCGAACACATTCATGGTAACAAGTTGTTGTGGTTCTCTCTCTCCGTCACGCAATGATCTACAATCCAGAGAGCATGGTGTTGTGTCTTAGACTTTTTCCATTCCAAGTTTGCCAGCTAATAGGCCGTTCCGAAATTCAACAGGAAATTGGGGCGAGTTTCAAATTTTAACCAATCAGTAAATTGTCACCATCACATGAAAGATCATGTTGAGATTGGTCATTTGACCAAGTATGATGCTTTTAGGGTGAACAGAGACCAAGTTATGGACCTTGATGATATGGTTCAAAATCCATACAAACGTCTCTAATTTTGAGACAGCGTCCCCCAAAACCATATAAACCCTTAAAATGTGTTATCAGTTTTGTGACAACTGAAAATCCCGTCATGCACCTACCATTTGAAAGAAGCTGAGTTGAAAGTCGCTATGTTTGCCCATTTTAATGAGTATGACGGAAATCATAAGACTCGGTCTCGTAGCTTGGTCGCTGTTCATCCTAAATGCGTCATACTTGGTCAAATGACCAATCACAACCTGATCTTTTATGTGATGGTGTCAGTTTATCGATTGGTTAAAATTTGAAACTCGCCCAGTTTCCTGCTGAATTTCGGAACGGCCAAGTGCAACATGGTGATTTCATTACTGACTTGAAGTACACTGAATGATCACGCTCTTGTTCGACAGGATTAAAAAATACAGAAACTGAAAAGTGCTTGAATTAAGCTTTATTGAAATCCCTGGTTTGTTCCCATGATTGTGTTTATCAACTGGTACATTCAAACTACTTTGTCCACCAACCATACTTGTTCTTTCTAATGTTTAATAATTTCCATCACGACCTAAGCTCTAATGACTGTATTCTGTAAACTTATAAATTCAACAGGGGAAATAATTTTGTAGTGAAGGCCAATAGATTTTCTAAATAGTTACGTTCTGTTACGTTGTACTTTAATTTTTCCTGGTTGATTACTGAGAAACAAATCTTCGTAGAAGAGAAGGCAAAAGTAATTACTTTACCGGAAATATCACAATGTATAGATAAACTGTTCATAGTCTCTTTTGATAACAATAACTATTAAACTCTTGGTGTGTATAGAGCAATGGAAATAAAATGGGCCTGATGAAATGAACCTTTGTTTTCAGTCTCTGGATTCAATTTAGTCGTAGTTCACATCATAGTTAGTATGGACGTCAAGGCTGTTGCCTAACAATATTTCAAGGAGCCCAGAAGAGCAAAAGCCAAAAAGTTAGGAGCCCAACAGGTAATGTTTTGGGAGCTGCTGCAAAAATTTAGGTGCCCAAGGACTTTCTTGGGTGCCCCAGGCTGCTGGGCTCCTGTTAGGCAGCAGCCTTGGACGTCATGCTTTTTTAAGTACAGAAACCAGTAGATAGGAACGTAGGGATACAACTTTCGCACTTGGCAAAAGTTTTCATCTTTGCCGTCCAAAAAGCCACAAAAATTTGAAACCGCAACCGGAAAGGAAAACTTTGAGACAGAAACGGAGGGTCGCACTAGTCGGAGAAAACTCGTCAGTAACTAGATACCGCGTTGGTTGCATGTGTTTTCGAAAGACCTATGATGATATCGATCGCGATCACCTAAACCGAAACAAGTATGCGTCCCGTTGAAGAAGTGCTCATAGCTAATTCTTCTTCTGTTCGTTCAGCTTAACCTACAGCAGTTCGTTGTCTTTCCTTGTTGAACGAACAATGGGCAGACAAATGTTTGACGGTTTTAACAGCGGCCATGATCAGAGGAAGAAATCGACGTCGCCGAAGAATTCTTGCGTTAAGACTGTATCGCCCGGTTTATGGGAAATCGTGTGTGAGCATTGGGCGAAGAAAAGCCAACTCCGTTCAAGATTTAAGATCGCGAACTAGAATTGAACTTCCCGCGCGTATCGTTTTCCATGTTACGTTGACAAGCGTTGACAGTTGCCGCTGTGATTCCCATTGTTTGGCTCAACTTTTCGAAAATCTGCCTGCCCCACCCAAGCACTACGGCGTCTTTGATGTTTTGCCTATTCGCAAAGTTTTTGCCAAAGGGAAAAACCTGGGGTCGCACTAGGCAAAGGCCCGCGATGACAGATTTCCACCGCAAAGTAAACAAATTCTGGCAAAGATTTGCCAAGTGCGACCCATGCCTAAGGCGTTAACTGGAAACTTTTCCTTCATTCCTTCTGCGTTAGGGATAGCTGTTGTAGCAGCTATCAGCGGTTTTACGTGCAAACAAGGCGAAAGGGTCAATTCTTCTTTGTATTGATCGTTTGTATGCGGCTCTGAACAAAAGAATATTTGACCGCAGACTCAAATGCAAAAACGGCTATTCCTGGCCTTGCTAAACTGGCGTTTTCATGAGCCTTCTTTTCAATCCCCTAGCGTTTCTACGTCGTGTGCTTTACCTCGTGTGGTCCAAAACATGCACGCGCAACAGGGTGTGTTCATCGATGGGATCCCTGGGCCCCTTTTACGATCCGCGTCCATTCGCAGTGGATACCAGCCCCCCCCATCCCCCACCCCACTCAATTTCTGCACTGTAACGCAAAATTCTGATAACCAGGTTGACCCAAAACAACATGAAGAATGGTTGATGGGTGACTGTCAGCTCTAGCGGAAAATCAAAGTTAATGGAATAATGTCAAAGCCTTATGACATGTAGAGATATACTACCGAAACAGGTAGACTGCGAATTCAAAGACAAGAGTGACAGTTGATTGTAGCGCCAAACATTAACGAGTTAGGTCACGTGGCTTTATTTGTCAAATCGAAAAGCTGAACGCACGTGGTCACATTCCTTTCTCTTTGCTGACTTCGCCGGTACAGCCAACAGCTTCTTGTTCGCACTTCGGGGTTTCGGAGTCAACCATTTTCGTGGAAGCCCCAAATACTTCAACTGAAAGTTTCTTTTATATTCCGCAAATGCTTCCTCTTAAGCTTTCATGTATGGATTTCCCGTGAATTAGGGTTCGCCTCTTGCAGTTTACAGAATACGTCATTGTTAAATCACGCACTGGAATGTGACCACATGCGTTCACCTTTTTCTCGTGAGAAATAAAGCCACGTTACCAAAATCGTAGACGTTTGCCGCCGAAGTCAACCGCCACGCTTGTCTTTGATTCGCGGTCTACCTGTTTCGGTAGTACGTGTTGGTAGGTATGCTGGGTGTTATTTTCGGTGAAACGACCCCGCCGCAAGAGAGAAAATCCGAGTACAATTTT
>JAHPZR010025563.1:35000-36773 GCA_019787425.1 Platygyra sinensis
TTGCGAACGCAGCAATGTTTTTGCACTGTTTTCAAGTACACCTAACATCACCCATGTAAGAAGTTTTTTCTCAAATTATATTTCAATCTTTCCGATGCCATATATCAATCCAAAGCTATTTTTTACATCAATTTAAGGCAACTATGAAACAATTACATTTAAAGTTATGCATTTTCCATTTTGTACACAATATAAGGACACCCAGTTCAACTCGACATGCTTGTCACAAAAATTTTATTTAGTTTGTGGTGATTTCTCTTATAAATTGATAATCACTTTACATTTCATCAGATCAAAGTACTATTCATCTTGCCTCATCTGCAGGTCACATCAAAGAAAAAGACGCAATGCTCGTGCGTCCAGAAAATCGAACGCACGTCTTTTTGCAGGCCTTAAATCAATTTAAAAATTACCGATAATTGGTTTACTTGAATGATACCAACCGCTGTCAGAGAAAAACTTTGAACAAACCGCTGAAAGTTAACATCTTTTTTTGTCCTAAAAATAACCATCCTTTCTAGCTCTTCCTTCAAGAAATTTTAGTAATCAGTGGAACCTTAATTTATGGAACCTCCAAATACACCTTATTCGATAGCCTCTTCCAGGCGTTCAGTTAGTTGGGAGCAGCGCGATGATCGGCGGCGCGCGAAAAAAATAAAGAAAAGTGCGGGAGAGGAAGTGAGGGAACGCCTGTGGGCAAACTTAACAAACGGTCGTTCCGCCCCCTTGTAGACCGCCTACAGCGGCCCGTAACATGATCGCCGGCTTGTGGTTTACCATTCCGTGATCGAATGAACTTCATCGAGAGCTATGGCTACGGTCTGCATTCCCAGCTGACCTTCTTGAAGTTGTTTCCTCCATTCCTTCGACAGGCAACTTTCAGGGCTTCCGTATAAAATTTCGCATTTCCCGTTCTTTGCGGCTTCTTCGTCCATGTCGACGTCGTCAATGCCTATATATTATTAGTAGAATTCTACTTGTACACTAATGCAAATGCTGTAATCTGATTGGCTGAGCCATTGCACACTATCAGCCATTAGTGTGCAGTGGCTGGAACTCGTCTACGAAATGGCGACGTTTTTTCGTTTTGCCAAAGTTTTGGAGGAAAATTTTGATGAAAATGGATAATTAAAATCCTGGGAAGACTAAACGAAGGATATTTACGGTTTCTTGACTTAATCAAGTTGAAATTATTGAAAAAATAATGCGCGCGTGTGCACGACTTGATCAATTTTAATTGCCAACTCAATCTGGGCGATCTTTTTAAGGTCCAAAGTTTAATAATACGTCGAGTAATAATTGGAAACCGTTATTTGAGTTAAACTTTAGTAAGAATTCTACTAAAACAATTAGATTATTCGCTCTCGATTTCTATGAGGTGATAGTTGATTCGGCCTTCGGCCTCATCAACTATCACCTCATAGAAATCTCGAGCTCATAATCTAATTGTTAAATAGGGACCTTTAGCAATGACGACGAGAACGTGGACGTCACCGACCGGAAGTCTGGAAAACGAACTTCGATGCTACAACGCATGCCCAATCGAGCTCGACTTGTCGTCCACACCCCATTCTCGTCCCCAGAGCCCACGATCCTTCTGGCCTGCGGCAGGAAATCGAGAGCTCTGGGAGCAACCATTTCAGGCATGCGCCATAGCATGAAATAGATGCAGACTGAGACTGCGCAGTGAACCGGATAACCAGAATTCGGTTATTTCCCATTGTTATTTCAAAATGGATGCTCCCAGAGCTCTCGTTTTTCGACCGCTGGTCA
>JAHPZR010025564.1:0-32890 GCA_019787425.1 Platygyra sinensis
CCTTTGCACAGTTCGGTGCCTGCAGCTTTGGCAAATCCACCAGCTGTAGGAGAATTTTCGACCAGCAGTTCTGCCCCAATCAGTTCAAACCAAGTTTCTTCATTAGCGAATGTGGCAGAATTCACCGGTATGCCGTCGTCCAAGAACAACAGCATGGCCACAAAATAGAATCTCTCGGCGCCATTTTAAATTTTAAACAGTTTTGTGTTTAAAAACACCAGCAACTTAAAAGAAAGTCGCAGTCCCGAAAAGCCATGGAAACGAAGAATCATCATTGACTCTGGCTCTGATATTTACAGCTTGAAGTGAGCTGTCTATCGACTCCGACTCAGCTTAAAAACTTGAATTTTGCAAGAAAAAATGACTTGTCTAACATTCGGAATTTTAACCAACTGCAAAGTTCTGCGCAGTTGTGCGTTTTTTCATGCATGGTTGCGTTTTTGACTGACATTAGACTTGTTTTTCACTAGTCACTTGGCAACCAGCAAATCCATTTTGAATGTTGTCCATTTCAGAGTGACATTAATTTTTTATAACTTGGCTATTCTTCTTTTCGCGGAAATTGTAATTTTTATTGCCCCGCAGGGTTTTGGCCCAGAGGCCAAAACCCGAGGAGGCATTATAGTCTCCCCCGCGTATACGTATAAGAATGTGTGAAATATTGGTGTAGTATGCGAATCAATCCCGATTTGACGAAACTAGGCGCGCACGGTGGTCCCGGTTAATTTTTCAGTCAGCTCGCAATGCTACATGGGTAATTCTTGCAACCACGAGGAGGAGACATCGGGGATATCTGTTGCACGAGAAGGAGATCTTTGGCGAAGTATATTTAGGGTGAGTATCTGTCATCTCAGTGATTTCTATTTTGAACTTAAAGGTTATTCAGCAGTACCAGATTGAACTGTTTGGTACAGAAATTGATTTGTCGGACACAAACCAGCAACGGGGCCGACAGACTCGACCCAAACACTGCAGTTATAAAGATCACAAATCAAAACTCAAAACCCAGTCACAGAGGCAACTACACGTTCCGAAGCAACCGGCTGTTCTTCATTTTATCATTTCAACGCTTAGAAGATAGTAAAGGATTTATCAACGGTATCATTTCAACGATTATTAGATAATTTTGCAGTTAAATTGCACGAGGGTTGCCGGTCGCTTTGGTTGTCAAGACACGAGCACGAGGAGTGCGAATAACTCAAAAACGGAGCATCTTTTGTTCAGAAAACACAGCTCATAATTTTAAAATAACGGAGATTTTTGTTCATGTTTTGTTATTTCAAGGTTTACAAAGAGAGTAAAAGGTAGAGGATTATATCAACTGTGTTACGAAGAAACGCTGTGAAATATTCAAAGGTGAGAACATTAACTTGCTACTGTCATCTAAAAACGCATGTTATCATTACTTATTTGATTAATCGAGTCTTTTGTTCATCTTATGGTATCCTTTGGATTATAAAGAGAATAAATCATCAGATCAGGCAGTGGTATTTCAACGATTAAAGCAAGAAACAGCGAAGTATCCGTAGATAAGAAACTCGATACTGTTGTCTTTTGAATGAATGCCCTTTCATAACACGTGTCATTGAAATTCAAGTGCGCGTCGAAGAACATTTGATCATCCGAAGTTGGTTTGTTGTGTTCTTATTATGTGATGAAAATATAATCGATATCAGCCTCGTGGGTACGCCTCGTGCACGCTCAAAACCAAAGAAGTCGTTGGTCACAATCCAAAGAGGGCACTTTATGAACTCGGTTTTCGTTAACCCTGGAATTTATTCATGTGCTGTTGATGCTTTTTTGGAGGTGTCTACACATTTGTTTCTCCCGTATTTATCAAATCTGCCACAAAGAAATGAGTTTTCAGACATACTTTTCAATGCTTGCTCAGATTATATCTGTTCAAGAGAAGACAGTTTGTTATTGAGGGAAATTCGGGAGCCTGTGTGGTCCTACATCATAGAGCATTGTAGTTCATTTGAAGCGAGAGACTGTAATGCCTGTTTTAGCCAAATATTTGAACGAAGAACATTTGGTACTATGCATGTGGAAGAAGAGAGTCTTTTCGCAACCTTAAGAACCTTTGATTCTTTTTGCAGCGAATGCGCAAATCTTGTGACTTTAAAATAGCAGTATTTTTCTGACAGTGGTTATTGAACATGGATTAAACCAGTTGGGTTTAGGTAAAAATATGTGGCCTCTGTATGTTGCTGATGCGCATACAAACCCAGGACGGTTGAACTGCATGAGCTGTAATACTCCTACCACTCAGCCTGTTTTAAAGAATGTATCGAACTCTAAATTCCTGTTTATTGAATTCCCTCCTGCCTTGATGAAAGACATAAATGTCTTGGAGTTGATTGCAATCAGTGGAGCTCAGTACAAACTAAGAGGTGTTGTGCGATGTAACAATAATCACTTCACTTGTGCCGTTGAAAGTCATAGTAAATGGACTTATTTTGATGACCTTTGTGTTACTCTACAAGAGTTTTCAAGTTTTTCATCATTGCGTCAAGTTTACAAAGAAGGGTGGTTTTTCACAATTTATGAGTTGAGAGAAATACAGAGCCAACGTGAGCAAGATGAAATTGAAGAGTACACACTGCCAACCAATGCAAATGAGAGCATGAGCATTCATAGTAAATTTAAAAGTAGTACAGCCACTAACTCTGCAAAGATGAGTGACACTGGACCTAATTCACTGCCACAAGTTACATCTGAATCAAAAACGAGGAAAAAATTGGACAGCTCACTTACTATTAACCTTGAGAACAGCAGCAATGCTAAAATCAATGAATCTTCATGTATACGAGGTGCAAAAAATGTATGCAGTCACAAGAAAACAAGAAACAAAATAAAAACTTCCAGTTTTAGAAATTGTAGAAAAAGGAAGATTACAGAGAATGAACCAGTTACAAAAAAAAACAAAGAGAAATAAAAATAACACAAAACAGTCAATTTTTGATTCAGACACTGAAACCCCAAAGTGTATGAAGTTTGATGCATTTGTACAACCTCAGAATTTACCATCCAACTGTTGTGAGTTTCAAGTAAATGAAGAAATCAATGAAGATGTACAATCGCCCATTTCTGATAATGTTGGTGACAACCATGATCAACCTTTGACCGATGAAATTAAATTGGATGATCAAACAAGATGCAATTAACAACTTCATCAACAAAAGACAGCTCGAGAAAATATGAAAAAATTTCATAAAGCAATGAAATTTCAAATTTTTAAGTGCTGTGTGTGTCATGAAGGGTGGCCTTTAAAAACAAAACCAAAAAAATTCCACCAATTACATTTGTTCGCGTTGTGCGCATGACAAAAGTGTTCCAAAGAAATTCTCAGCCGAGAACTCTATGATACCATCCCCAGTTCCCGAACAGTTACAAGGCTTAACACAATTTGAAGAAATGCTTATTGCAAGAGCATTTCCTGTCATGCATGTGTATACAAAACCAAGGGGCGGTCAAAGAGCATACAAAGGTCATGTCCTTACCTTACCTCAAGATATACAACAACTTGCAGATGTTCTGCCCCGGTGCCCGAAAGATTTACCTGTGATTATTTTTACTGTCAATGGTAAAGATAATTGTTCTTCAGATTTTGTAGTGAGGCGCCAGAAAGTAGAAGAAGCACTTTATTGGTTGACTGGTAAAAACATAAATGGACAACCAAACAACCCTTTGTACAGAAATGTGAAGATAAATAACCAAACTCTTGCTAATTTACCAGAACATGGAATTCTCTCAGATGTTACCAGAGTAGAGTGTGAAGAAAATGCTGATGAAAACGATGATATTAGTATTGACACTGGACCGGTGAATGTTGAAGATGATGAGAGAGTTTATAACTCAGAGACTGAAATGAATAGTTTTGTTCCAACAAACATTGACACCAAAAAGGAAGAAGAAATTATCTCTGAAGAATTTCTTGATGCTCCACAATCATTTAATTGGAATGTTGGTGATGAACCATTAAGTGAATTTAGTTGTCAATTCTTAGCATCAATGGCCTTTCCAACTTTATTTCCAGATGGAAAAGGTGATCCAACCAATAATTCTCTATTTTGTGACACCTCAGATAATACAACTCAGTCATTTGCAGCAAAACTTAAGCATCTCATTAAATTCTCAGAAAATGTAAATGGCAAATGGGTTTATAGATTTGCATCACATCCCAGGTTTGCTTACTGGGCTTACAATATGCTGTATCGAAGAAGAATTCTTGGACAGGGAAATTTTTTCCTAAAACAAAATCCATCAGAAGCCAATCTTACTATCAATGACTTAAAAGGAATGTTGCACTCACAAACTTATGGTTCACTCATGTCGAGACTCATGCATTATGCTAAAAATGTTTCGGGCACTAATTCCTTCCTCAAAATTCTTGTAATACTGATGACTGGGCAAAACCTGCACTTCACCCATGTAAAAGGGAATTTCAGGATATCAAGAAGGGTGAATGGGATAAAGATTATGAAGACCTGTTAAATTTAGTACAGAGGCATACACAATGCTCGACAGCATATTGTCTGCGCAAACAGCAACAAGAAAATGAAGTTTCATGTAGGTTTAATTTCCCCAAAGAATGTTGTGACAAAACACACTTACAATATGAAAAATTGAAATCAAAAGATAATGTAGAACGCTACAAAGTAACAGTTGTTACAAAACGTAATGACGACCGTCTAAACAATCACCAACGAATTCAGTTGCAAGGATGGGGAGCAAACTGTGATATACAAGTGATAATAGACTACCATTCATGCTTGGAATACATAGCAAAACATGCATCAAAAGCTGAAAAAATTTCATCTGTTGCAAGAGAAGCTTTTACATCAGTCCTTTGCGAACCTTCTAATCAAAATGATACCAAGAAAACTTTGAGGAAATTAATGATGAGGGCTGGGCAAAGGGATACGAGCATTCAAGAGGTGATGCATCACATACTTTCAATCAAACTTATAAGTTGTACATTTCAAGTAATAACAACTTCCCTAGAAGGCTCTCGAAAAGTGAAATTGTCAAACGATGGCAGTTTGTACACAGAAGCATCATTACTTGACTTGTATGCAAGCAGAAATGTTTTTGAAAATGATTTCCCAGGGATTTCTAAATGCAATTTCATAGAGTTTGCCTCTAATTACTGTCAGAGCAAAACAGGTATCAAAAAAAGACCTTTTCCTGTGGTCATAAAAACTTACCCAAACTATTCCTCAAGTCCAAAAGGACCTTCCTATGGTTTGTTTTGTAAATATCAATTATTAAGATATAAACCTTGGCAGCATTCAATTGGCAATGCTTGGGGCAACAAAGAAGGCACTGATTCAATTTACATTGAGCAATGGCATGCTTTCTTAGAAACACCAAAAGCAAGGCAAGTAGTTCCAAACTGGCTCCAACAAATAGATTCAATTTCAGAATATGTGAATGAGATAATTGATAGAAATGACTTTCCTGAAATTGACACTGGTGAAAGAGAAGAATGGATGATTCTTGCACACCTCAAATTCCAATGTGATGCAGAAATTAATGATAAAGATATTCACAGTGAAACTGAACACTACCTTGATGACAAATCTAAGTATACGCTTGAACAAATTGGCAACATGCCCCACTGGATTAATGAAAAGAAAAAAGCTGCCATCCCTGAACTAGATGATAGACAAGGACCAATCATTGAACTTACAAAAATGAATGAAAATCAAGCAGCTGCTTTCAACATCAGAAATCACTATCTAAATGCCAGCAACAACCAGCTCCTTATGATGATTACAGGATTACAGGTTTAGGTGGTTCTGGAAAAAGGTTTGTGATAGAGGCAGTAAGAAATCTACTAAGTGAAAAATGTAGAGTGTGTGCTTTTTTTGGAATAGCTGCATTTAACATAAAGGGAATTACATTGCACTCACTACTTCAGCTCCCAATACAAGGAAAAAGAAATGGCCCATTAATTAAAGTCATCAGCTTTAGCAAAATTGCAAAACGACTTAAATGGAATAACATATTTAATAACTGATGAATTCTTTGTTATTGGCCAAAAGATGTTTGCTTGGATTAATAGACACTGTAAACAGGCAACTGGCCATTTTACTCTTCCATTTGGAGGTTTGTCAATAATATTAGTCGGAGACATAGGCCAATTACCTTCCATTGCTGATCAGGTGATATATCATACCAGACCAAAAAGTGATCTTGCATTAGAAGGATATTGCATGTATCGTAAATTTGAAACTGTGATCAAATTTGAAGTAAATGAAAGGGACAAAGGTGCAAACCATGCACAGCAACAGTTCAGAGATCTTCAAGTACGAGCAAGGGATGGCAATTCCAATCTTGAAGACTGGAATTTACTTTTGTCTAGAGCACCTCAATCTGTAGACAACATATCAGATTTCCAAGAATCTGCTGTGCGCTTATCATTTGGAAATGAGAAGGTTGCAAAAGACAACTTCATCAGGTTAAAGCAACTTGGAGAAAATATTTTGGAGATAAAAGCAATCCACAACAACCCTACAGCAAAAAAGCTAAGTGCAGAAGAAATGAGTGGCTTAGAACCAACAATATATTTGTCCAAAAAGAGCTAGGGTGATGTTAACAAGAAACCTTTGGACAAAAGCAGGACTTTGCAATGGCGCAATGGGCACTGTTCGCCACATAATTTTGCCAGAGAATCATACACCCTCAATGTTACCCATTGCCATCATTGTACAATTTGATGATGATGATTACATAGGACCAAGCTTTTGCAAAGATTTACCGAACTGTGTTCCTATCTATCCAGTTACTAGCTTTTCAACTAATGGCCTTGAAAGACAACAATTCCCATTCAAACATGCCTGGTCAATAACTATCCATAAATCTCAAGGACTTACTCTTAAAAACTGCTGGATTGATTTGGGTCCTTCTGAGAAAGTAGCAGGTCTAACATATGTTGCCGTATCCAGAGTACGCAAACTATCAAATCTTGTCATTGAACCAATGAGCTTTGATAGACTCCATTCCATTAAGAAAACTTCAAATTACAAATACAGGTTATTGGAAGAAACCAGGTTAAACACTTTGGCTCAGAAGACATTGCAAAATTACAGAAATGAACTCCAGTAAATAAGAACCATTTGAAATTTGATTTTAAATCATTGTTATCTACAAATATAAACACTTGATGAATCCTTAACTGTGTTCATTGCTTGAGAGAATAATATACTGTTTGAACAAAAAACAAAACTAAGTCTACACTATGAATATCTGAATATCTGAAATTTATTTTAAAACCTTCTTATTTTATTCTATTCACAATGCAAGCATCACCCTCGAAGAAAATGAAATTTGGAGCAACACCTAGAAGCCCTCACCGAGTACTTCAACTTCAAGTAAGTATTCTTCAGATCCTCTCTGCAAGGAGTCCCTACTGAAATAACGAAGACAATTCATTTTCTTTAAATACAGTTTATTGGTAGTATTACTTTTAATTTTTAAACTAATCCCTACTTTTCCTTCCCCTTTTTCAACAGCACTTCAAGGATATGTACAGTTGGTTCACGACATTAAAAAGAGCGCCAATACCTCTAATAGCTACTTTGATTTCGTTTTTCAAGTTGCTGAAGAGGAGTCGCGTGATATCAGGGTCATGATCAACAAAGGTGACATATCCAAGCACCACCTGATGCAGATGAAATGCCAGTCCGAGCAGGCGATACTGCTGACCAACTTGAAAACACCTCCTAGTGGCACCATCTTCATGAACCAAAACACCACATTAAAAGACCTGCCATCACATTCAATACCATTTGTATTCAAGCCAATATCTTCCAATAGTGTCACAAACATTGGAACTATCCCTGAAAAGCACAACACAGGAGTATTTACCATTTCAGGAGAATTGACTTGGCTTGGACCAGAGGCCACTGTTAAAGATAAAGACAAAAGAGAAAAAAGAGTGCGTGATGCTAGAATAACTGACACCACCGGACACATGGAGCTATCACTCTGGGAAAACCAAATTGACCAAGTCAAGATGAACAATTTTACAACCTTACAAATTGTCGTCTAAAGCACTTTTATGGGAAAAAGCTTTCAACCACTGATGAGACAGTCATCACAACTGCAGAGAAACAACATATTTTGAAACAATCACCAGAAAAATCAAAGAACATTATTTGTTGCCCTGATATTTTAAATGTGATTGTCAACATATATCCAATATGCAACAATATAGACTGCAGGAGAAAAGTCACTGCAAATCCTGGTTCAAAAATACTGCGATGTCATGGATGTAACAGATCCATGTTACTGAAAAACTGTTACATTGAGGTCAATGCATCATTTCAGCTAGAGAAAGAAAACACTCAAAAAAATGTAACTGCATTTGCAAAAGTGTTAAGTGCATTTTTAGAGGAGGACATCTACAACTACAGCAATAACGAAGATGAGTTGACAGAGAAACTTCTGTTGCTTGAAAATGTAGACTTCCACTTGTCACAACAAGGAAAATTAGTAACAAACATGACAAAGCACCAAGGAATGCAGACATCACTGAGCCAGGACACCTCAGATGAAACAACATCCAGCAATGTTGATCACCTCATTTCTGATGGTTGCCAATGAGTGCTGTGTCTTCACAATGTCACTCTTGCCATTATGAAAAAACAATGACTACCAATACCAATTCATTATTTGTGTTCCTGTTAACAATCCATTATGTCATCTTATTCAAGAGACATCACATGCATTAATGTTTCAGTTATTGTACCAATATAGCATTTAATACATATTGACTTTGTCGCATTAATTTTTATAACAGTATGCTATCCAAGAGAAAACGTGCCAATTTCCATTTTATACAAGGGGACAACCTATACCAATGACATTGTTACTGTTCCTCCTAGATCATGTCCTCCTACTCAAGTAACATCACATGAATTAACATTCCAGTTTTTTTCACAATATAGCTTTTAAACGATATTTCCTGAGAGACATTATTATTTTTATAAAAAATATACTGTCCAAGACAAGAGCATTCTTATTTGCAATATGCAAAACAAAACCAAGACCGACTGTATTGTTAATGTTCCTGTTCTTATTAATAATCCTTTATCATGCAGTCCTATTCAAGAAACATCCAGTTTTCTAATAAACTTTTCACATGATATTGTTCCATTTCAAATGTCGTTACATACTTCTTAATAATAATATGTCAGTAATTGAAATAGAAAAGTTCAATCATCCGAAGAAACTACATTCTAGCTAGACACAACTGAATATATTTTCCAAATGAACAAATAAAGGTCTAGTTGTACACAGGGAATGTCATTTGCATTTTATGCGCTTGGTAGATAAAATGAAAGCGGGGGCAGATTTAGTGAGAACTATTACTAATCTATATCTAGTTTTTGTATTCGTTGAGAAGGCCTTCGATTCCGTAGATCGGGAGGTGCTGCGGAAGATCTTATGGCATTATGGGATCCCTGAGAAAATAATGAGAATTACTCGGGCTTCTTACGATGGCTCTCAAGCAAGAGGTTTGCACGATGGTGATATAACAGAAACCTTAAGGATGAGTACCGGAGACCGCCAGGGGTGCCTGCTTAGCCCCCTTCTCTTCTTTGTGGCATTAGCCGGGCTGGGTATCTCGTCAAGTCTCTGGTGAAAATTTGACAGGGATCCAACTTACCCTGCTGCAGAAGCCAGAAGATTTGGACTTTGCTGAAGACTGCTCACATGCGTCAGAAGCCCGACGCACTGCAAGAACGAGCTTCCAGGCTCGGGCTCAAGGTAGCTTGTTCCAGGCTCTCGGTAGTTGGGGACGAGCAAACAACAGAGGGCGAGCGAGAGAAAAAACGACGCAGAACTAAGGCGTGTTCATAGCGGCGTATAGTGGCGTGTGCCTTGCCGACTCAAAAGACGGCGCGTCAAATATTACAACGAACAATAACGTGGCACGCGCGGGGCAGACCAATTGTTTGCTTCATTGCACTTTGCTACACATCATGATCATTGACCGGTGTCTTGAACTTACATGTTGATTTGTGAAAATGGGCGCTCTACCATCCCACGCTCTAGTCAGCAGTCACTATGGTAGATTGATCAATCAGACTTAAGACGTTTTCCTTTTTTATTTCAATTTCAACTGCATATTATCTTGTTGAGTGACCTACAGTCCTCGATTAAAGCGTTGTGACAAAATTGTTAACCTACAACTAGAGATTGGCCTCATTTGAATGTGCCCAGAGCTTGTCGTTTTGTAGGCCTACGCAGCGAGACTAGAAAGAACTTTTACCATAGTGATATTTTAGATACACATTCCTTTCCGGCATTGTTCAAAGGGACAAGGAAAAAGTAGAGAGGAAACGAAAGGCCATGAACTGGCTCTGTAATGATTTGATCGTTTATGATCAAGGTGTTCTAGAATTGCTTTACTTTATTTCGATCTTTAGAATGGCTCGTAACTTAAACTAATAATCAAGAATGACATTTTACGTTATTGTCGATATACATAATATATACATTAATAATAATATTGTCAACCCAAGAGCTTTGTGTCATACATAAGAAGCTTTTGACGATTCTGATGAATAAAGCTGTTAGGTCGCGTCGTCGTAGGTTGTTTTTGTTCAGTCTTTTTTACTGCTGTTCGCGGCCGTTGTAATTTCACTGGTTTTACTCTTAGTTCGGAAAGTTTTCTCTTACTTTATTTCACGATTACCATGCAACAGTTACTTACAGCAAGCTACTGAAAATTATTCTAAAATTAAAACGACAATGCACAGTGTATCACATTGTATACCTTGGTGAGAGTGATTCATCTACACAATTTTCATCTTCTTCACTGTACTATGTGGCTCCCACGCAAATGGTAAACTATGTGATTCGGGAGGATGACCTGAACTTCTCAAACGATAAAAATAACGAGAGCATGACTGACACACTAGACGCAGGTGTACAAAGTCAACGTCTTCTTCTAATTGCACAAAAACGACACAAAGCAGCTATTTCTGTAAGCGAGGATCCATAATTATGCCACTTGACACTACTTCTTCCCTAGAAGCACAAGAAATTAAACATGGCGGTCAGTAACGGAATCAGACAGGAAATAAAAAAACACAGTGCCCTCGTACAATTCTTTATGCCCTTAGATGAGTAAGCGATGAATCGAAAGAAAAATAACTGAAGAACACGGGATATTTTCTGCGTGTTCCACAAAAATGCCTAACAGCCTTAAAATTGACGGCAAAGAGTACAAACATACCTGAAATACACAGTCATCTTTGGGCAGTCTTCTCTAATCATCGAGCAAAAACTTGCACAATCACTCAACCAACAGCCGCCATTTTGTGCACCCGTGAAGTTTGTTTTCCTCTCAAGTTAATCGCGTGGAACTATGGGTATACAACCCGAACACAACCGGAGATTGAACGAACAAAGTTGATGTTCTCGGAAAATTCACCGAGTTATGAATTGCCACCATGTTGTGACGTCATGGGGTTATCAAATTTGATAACTGTGCCGGACTGTCCGCACTCAAAAGGTATAACCAGCCAATTTCATAAACTCCGGCCCATCCGATTCTACTCAGCAGTGAATCTTGGTACTTTATGCTGTCCATAAAATTGAAAACCACCAGTCATATCTGTATGGCTTGGTGACAAAACATCAGGCCTCGCGGACGGCATTATGGCATGCAGTGTTTTCGTGATGTACGTTAGCATCTTCTAGTACTGGTGGTTCACTTGTTGCATTTAGAATGCACTCCTGTGCATAAGAAACAAATATCTTGTCACTCTGCTGATCACTAATAAACTTGTTTCCAAAATTGCTTTATTCGTTCTTTTCGAAGGAATCTTAAAAAACTACTGTGTCACTAGTTTAGCTTACAACATGCTATTTGTATACATTAGGCGATATGAACGCACATCCGTTTCGTCCCTGATAACAGGAATATGTTCATCCTTCCTTCTAGTTCCGTTTTCCTTCAAATTTACATACGCTTATCGGGGACGCAAGTCCACGAAGCTTTTAACTTTTGAATACGTTTTCATTGCAGATAGTTTCTTTTGCTCCTCCAGCGGAAACCGATCTTCCTTTAACAACCATGTAAAGAATTCCGTATAATCATTATATAATTTAGCCAATTATAATTTGGCATTAGTTTTGTCTATGACGAATGTCGAACTAGACTTCGGCTTAAGATGGAGAGTATGTAACTCTGGATTAGAATACGGAAAGAAAGCCTGATTTAGTGCATAATCGATGCATAATATTGATTGAATGTGTCTGGTGATGGGAGAGGGGTGGGGGGTGTAAACGGGTTGATAATATGTGAGTTGAATATCGTAGGAAATAACTGTTACATTTCAACGTCTCAAAGAACTCAGTGGGAGCTTTGAGATATCGGAAATCATTTCCGGTCGCTAACTTTGCTTGGTAATCGTGAAATAAAGTAAGAGAAAACTTTCCGAACTAAGAGTAAAACCAGTGAAATTACAACGGCCGCGAACAGCAGTAAAAAAGACTGAACAAAAACAACCTACGACGACGCGACCTAACAGCTTTATTCATCAGAATCATCAAAAGCTTCTTATGTATGACACAAAGCTCTTGGGTTGACAATATTATTATTAATGTATATATTTGGTATATCGACAATAACGTAAAATGTCATTCTTGATTATTAGTTTAAGTTACGAGCCATTCTAAAGATCGAAATAAAGTAAAGCAATTCTAGAACACCTTGATCATAAACGATCAAATCATTACAGAGCCAGTTCATGGCCTTTCGTTTCCTCTCTACTTTTTCCTTGTCCCTTTGAACAATGCCGGAAAGGAATGTGTATCTAAAATATCACTATGGTAAAAGTTCTTTCTAGTCTCGCTGCGTAGGCCTACAAAACGACAAGCTCTGGGCACATTCAAATGAGGCCAATCTCTAGTTGTAGGTTAACAATTTTGTCACAACGCTTTAATCGAGGACTGTAGGTCACTCAACAAGATAATATGCAGTTGAAATTGAAATAAAAAAGGAAAACGTCTTAAGTCTGATTGATCAATCTACCATAGTGACTGCTGACTAGAGCGTGGGATGGTAGAGCGCCCATTTTCACAAATCAACATGTAAGTTCAAGACACCGGTCAATGATCATGATGTGTAGCAAAGTGCAATGAAGCAAACAATTGGTCTGCCCCGCGCGTGCCACGTTATTGTTCGTTGTAATATTTGACCGCGCCGTCTTTTGAGTCGGCAAGGCACACGCCACTATACGCCGCTATGAACACGCCTTAGTTCTGCCTCGTTTTTTCTCTCGCTCGCCCTCTGTTGTTTGCTCGTCCCCAACTACCGAGAGCCTGGAACAAGCTACCTTGAGCCCGAGCCTGGAAGCTCGTTCTTGCAGTGCGTCGGGCTTCTGACGCATGTGAGCAGTCTTCAAATCCAAATCTTCTGGCTTCTGCAGCAGGGTAAGTTGGATCCCTGTCAAATTTTCACCAGAGACTTGACGAGATACCCAGCCCGGCTAATGCCACAAAGAAGAGAAGGGGGCTAAGCAGGCACCCCTGGCGGTCTCCGGTACTCATCCTTAAGGTTTCTGTTATATCACCATCGTGCAAACCTCTTGCTTGAGAGCCATCGTAAGAAGCCCGAGTAATTCTCATTATTTTCTCAAGGATCCCATAATGCCATAAGATCTTCCGCAGCACCTCCCGATCTACGGAATCGAAGGCCTTCTCAAAGAATACAAAAACTAGATATAGATTAGTAATAGTTCTCACTAAATCTACCCCCGCTTTCATTTTATCTACCAAGCGCATAAAATGCAAATGACATTCCCTGCATGTGTACAACTAGACCTTTATTTGTTCATTTGGAAAATATATTCAGTTGTGTCTAGCTAGAATGTAGTTTCTTCGGATGATTGAACTTTTCTATTTCAATTACTGACATATTATTATTAAGAAGTATGTAACGACATTTGAAATGGAACAATATCATGTGAAAAGTTTATTAGAAAACTGGATGTTTCTTGAATAGGACTGCATGATAAATGATTATTAATAAGAACAGGAACACTATCAATACAGTCGGTCTTGGTTTTGTTTTGCATATTGCAAATAAGAATGCTCTTGTCTTGGACAGTATATTTTTTATAAAAATAATAATGTCTCTCAGGAAATATCGTTTAAAAGCTATATTGTGAAAAAAACTGGAATGTTAATTCATGTGATGTTACTTGAGTAGGAGGACATGATCTAGGAGGAACAGTAACAATGTCATTGGTATAGGTTGTCCCCTTGTATAAAATGGAAATTGGCACGTTTTCTCTTAGATAGCATACTGTTATAAAAATTAATGCGACAAAGTCAATATGTATTAAATGCTATATTGGTACAATAACTGAAACATTAATGCATGTGATGTCTCTTGAATAAGATGACATAATGGATTGTTAACAGGAACACAAATAATGAATTGGTATTGGTAGTCATTGTTTTTTCATAATGGCAAGAGTGACATTGTGAAGACACAGTTCTCATTGGCAACCATCAGAAATGAGGTGATCAACATTGCTGGATGTTGTTTCATCTGAGGTGTCCTGGCTCAGTGATGTCTGCATTCCTTGGTGCTTTGTCATGTTTGTTACTAATTTTCCTTGTTGTGACAAGTGGAAGTCTACATTTTCAAGCAACAGAAGTTTCTCTGTCAACTCATCTTCGTTATTGCTGTAGTTGTAGATGTCCTCCTCTAAAAATGCACTTAACACTTTTGTATGCTTGTCAAACAGGATCAAAATGTCGAAAACTGATATATATATGTCGAGTTTCCATATTTATGTCCAAATTGTAATATATATATGTTCAAATTACAATATATATATATATACAAATTGTAATATATGTATCCAAATGGTAATATATATATATCCAAAATACAAGTGCTGTGCATGTCCACTGTCCGTTTTATATATAACTTCATACACCTCCTCACAGCTTCTCACATATTTGCGAACAGTTCGATGTATGTATGTCACGCAGTTTTTCGACATATATATTTTTTGCGGTAAGTACCGCGTGTAAGTGTTCATGAATTGACCCGGAACTACAGAGAACACAGAGATAGCATGGCTGCGGAGGAACAGCGTATTCAGCGTATCGTTCGACAGATAGTAAGTTCCGAGATCGGTGGAGCAACCCCAACGTCTACAAATGTACAACTGTCAAGTGGCAGTACGGTGTTACCCATGAATGTTGTTGGAGGCTTTGAAAACACAGGTGAAGAGCTTCGTTTAAGGTTTCAGATGCCGAGAAGTCTTCCCGCCAACCGTGGCCCACGTGCTCTAATTCCTGACGAACGAATGCAAAGTCCCTTGCGTCAAATTGCCTCAAATTTTAATCCGCGGCAAAATTACGGGGGAATAATGAGTCAACGAAGGCCTCGGCGACGACAGGGAACCGGTCCATACGCACAAGGTTCAAGATCATGTACAATCACCAGTTCGGCAGAGTACAACAAAGATGTAATATTACTTCCATCGCCTACCTGGAGGAATGTTCCGAGAGGAAAAGATAAAGCAGAATTACAAAAGCTTGGGCTCTATGTGGACGCCGTTCGTTTTTCAAAAGTTATGTCAGAAGATGAGGTAAAGAGTAAGATTAAAGAGGTGTTTCAGCAGCAACTTGTGGACGCTAGTGGGAATCCAGCTAGGTAAGGTTACAGTGTGCTTTTACTGATAGTCCTTCGCAGGCTTGATATGACCGTGAAACCTTGTCTCAACATGGTATTCCACCTAATTTTCTGGATAGTCTTTTGGTTCTAACGATATTTTGTCAAGTTTCTTTCATAGTTTTATGTTATTGAAGCATTTTTATATTATTTCCCACACTAAACAATGTTAGCGGCAAATTGGGTATTTCCTGACTTCCAACATCCAAGATGGCAGAATGTTGTGATATGATGTCATAACTGACAAGTGACTACCACGGAAATTAACTACTTTGAGTGTAAATACCGTGGCAGAAACCTAAAAAAATAGAGGGCTGCATATGCAGAGGGAGGGAGGGGGGGGGGGGGGGCACTCTCAGATCCACTCCTTAGGTCACACTTCTAAATCAGCACAATTTAAGGTGGCCGAACACAGTTTTCAAGTGCCTATGCATAATTCACCATAACTTTTGAACTATATATGCTTTTGTGCCCATTTTTTGCAAGAGTCAAGGTTAACCACAGAAATATTTATTCTCGCATTTTGACTAGGGTGTGTGCTGTTGCCATGGCAACGGGCTGGTTAAAAACAAGGCTTAAATACTGGTTTTTGTTTATTCAAAAAGATTCCAGTCGTTGGATTGTTTTCATATTTTGCACACTAAGAATTGACATTAAATCCCTTCTGTCAACACGGTTCTAATAAAATTTTGACATAGGCGATTTTCCTAATTTGCCGTTAATCGTTTTCTGTATTATTAAAATTCCCTATGTCAAAATTCAGATTTTTTTTTGATAGATTATTTACGTGGTCTCTGATCTCTTTTTCTGCCAAATTTCTTAAAATTCTAATGACTGGATCGTTAGAAATCGGCATGTTTCTGCTAAAGCAATCGGTCTCAATTTTTCAAGCAACTGCCCATGCGTTGCATTTAACTGGGTTCTTTCGGTAACAAACAAAAGCTGAAAATTACTGGGTTCTTTGCATCGTTACCTTTTCTAACATATCTTTGTAATAAAAGATGAAAGCCATCAATACACTGCGTTCAGTTATAGAGAAAATTAACACAGATAGTGCGGGTGTTGACGGCATGTTTGTTCTTTGAAATCCTTGTGCACGTGCTAAATATTGTATCAGCAAAAGCACACGCGAAACTGTGTTCAGCCACCTTAAATAGAAGTATCATGATAAAATGCATTGACTTTTGGTGAAAGTACTTAAGTATATTTACGTAGTTTATAATCTTTTTTTTTTACTTTATTTGCCTTTGATACAGTTTTACTTTTGTCAAGTCTTGTGGAAGCAATATTGTCAGTGTTAACATGGAAAGCTCTCAGCAAATGTCAGGTGACATTCTGAAGCATGTTGCAGGACAAGGTGCTGTGTATGTAATGGCTTCTCAGGACCTACCTTTGTGGAATCAGGTGTGTTAGATTAAATTTCATTTTTAGCAGAGCACCAGCACCACCAAGTAGTGCACCATACCCATATTGGAAAGTAAAGGAAACCCAGGCATTGATTTCTCATAGTTATCATGGCGAGCAGTATTGCTTGTGGGTGTGTATGCATGACAGTGATGACAACGGCGGAGTTGTGCAAGATGGTGGCCATACTCTAGCTATTAGGTTAATGGAGACTGTTGCGGGTTCGAATGTTTTTAAGTGGTAGGTATAGTTTGTGGTCTAATCAGAACACAGGGATGTCGGAAACAACAACTAGGTTATTTAATCTACACGAACGCAGTAATTCCACACAAGACTTCAACAAGCACACGCTAGGCTTGTAACTACACTTGAATTCCGTAACTCTTGTATAAACGCACGGCCTCTGCCTAGATATCCACGTAACCTCTCTGTTACACTTCAACAAACATGACCTCTGTCACTCTTCAAAGCCTCCAAGCTTCACATGCGACCTTCGTCACACTTCAGTAAACACTACTGAGTCACGAGATTATTCTCTAAACACTCTTGGAAAAAAAAAACCATCTAAAAACCACACCGATTCGCTTATATACTTTACAGCAAAAGATTCTAGAACTTTCCGGCTATACTTAATAAAGTAATATTACAGTAAGAAACTATTTACAGCAACATATGCAAACAGCTTAAAATAGAATTACTGAATCACGATGATACAGCAGTAATTAAATATGCTAGAAGATTCGAGACGAAACTAGCATATTCGCGAATCTTCACGTAAGTCACGCAACAATTTTTCGTAACAGAGATATAATTGCCTGATTTCATATCGTGAAGGCCTAGGTACGAGTCTGTAAATTATGGGATTAGCATCTGTTGAACCACACAGTCATAAAGTGCAGACCAAGTTTAACAAATACCCAAGTTTGGTGTAAATAGACCCAATAGTAAACAAGATACAGCCATTTGAAAATGTCAAAATTTACAAAGAACGTCCAGATGGCCATACAATTCTTTGTGAACTTTGACATTTTAAAATGGCTGTATCTGTGGCTGTATTATTCTGTACTACGGAACTCACAATCATTGTTATTATTTGTGCAATAACATGGTTTTTTTTCTTCCTTAAGGAAAGCTCTGTAGGCACTGAAACTGCCGTAAGTGCTGAAATCACTGAAATCACTGAAAGTACCCAAAGCACTGAATGCACTGGATACCTGCAACAGATCTTTCTCTGTAAGTCAAGGGAGGAGCTAGCTGAAATAATGGCGTCCTCTTCAAGCCTGGAAGAGGCTACAAATCGATTGTTGGATGCAGAAAACATCTTGTTCGAAAGAGGTACATTGCCTATTATTTTTGAGGTTAATCTATGACTTGAGGGGGGGGGGGGGTGGTTGGGGCATGGGGGATTCCCTGATAGATATGTGTGGTCCCAAAGGGTAGGGTTTTCAGCTGTTTTTGGTCATAAATTGAGTATCAGTCTTGCATGGCCATTTTGGTTATAAATCGGGTATGGTTTTAGCACTCTACTCTTGAATTGGGTATGTTTCTTAGAAGAAGGTACCTTTTCATCTTTATTGATAAAGCCGTCAACAAAAATGTTTGGGGCAACTGTGTCAACTGTAACGGTCACAAATAGGCTATCAAGTTTTTGGACAGGTCATAAAATAGGGTAGCAAAAAAACAAAGATTTTGGTCATAAATAGGGTAAGGGGTTTGGGAAGTGGGCCACACAAAGACATGTTGAGCAAAAATAATGGTTTTTATTTACACTTTGGCTCTTAGCTAAATACGTGAAAGTGTTGCTAGACCTGAATTCTGGACTTTGTAATAGACAAAATCATTCTGTTTTGTAAATGCCTATGCACCCAGTTTGATTTAAGTGTATGGGAGTTGGCGTTAACTGAGGTAGTGCATTATTCACTGTTATCTGGCTTGTACTTGCAGAAAAACGAGACGTCAGTATTAATGAAGCTGATGATTACCCACTGAATCTTGTCAAAAGGGACCCGTTCACGGCAATGGAGATGTTTCAAGCCAAAATATTGAAACCTAACTTGCCCAGACAGAATATGATGGTTCACCGACAATCTGGCCTGGTGGTGAAGGATTTATTTAAAATGTTGAAAAGAGGAGAGATTGATATTAGGAGACAACTTGATGTTGAATTTCTAAATGAAGATGGATTAGATGCGAGTGGGCTGACTAAGGAATACCTAAACCTTGTAATGGACAGTATGGCAACTGGGAAAGGAGGTCTTATTTTGTTTGAAGGTAGGTAGCTAAAGGTTTGTCTTAAAGTGTCATGTGCATGAAGTTAACATGTATTGGAAGTGGAGAAGGTTAGAAAATATAGGAACAAATTGTATACTATTTTTATGTTTAGAACTTCATCAAACAGCGCTTCCAACACCAAGTCCATTTTAAGGTGCAAGGCATTTCTTATTAGAATCTGAACAGGAAGGCACTGTTTATTGTTAAAGTGCCAGCAAAGCAAAGATAAAAATACCTCTTAAGTTGATGACTGAAGCACTGTTAGATGTTAAATTCCCTCCCCCCCCCCCAAAAAAAGAAAAAAAAAAATTCTCATCAGTGGACTGATGACAAATTACTACTATACATGGAACTTACTTGTAACTGAAAATTTTTTGGACTGTCAAAAGGTGCCCCGGACCTCTTGCTTCCGGTCCACAAAGAAGAGTACCTGCAAAGTGGTTACTTCAATTACGTCGGCAAGGCAATTTCTTTATCTGTTGTTCAGGGAGGCATTGGATTTGTTGGCATGTCTAGAGCTCTGGCGAAATACTTGGTCAATGGAGATATAACAGCTGCATTACCTGAACTCACAATGGCTGATGTTCCAGACTTAAATGTGCAGATATGTTTACGAGAGGTAGTATGCATGCTTGCAGCTTACTAAATAAACTCAAATCATTTATACTTGAACTGCTTTGTTTTAGAGTAAAATTAATGTTTGAGTGAGGGATTTTTTTCTTGTACAAAAAAGTATAATATAAATTATCATGGTGGTGTCAGGGGATATCACTTAGGCATATCAGCTAAAAAGTGGAAAAGATCTTACAGTAGTTTTCTGTTCAGAAACATTTTTGTGGTACTTCATTGAGTATTACAGACCAAAAGAAATAAGTCCCTAAATAATCACTCAATAATTTTGATACTTTTATGATGATTCAAACCTTGACGTGCAGTTTCTATATTTTGTTGTCTCTCTAACTGGTGTATACAAGCAAATTGCCAGCACAATTTTTATTGAACAAAGTGAATTTTTATGGTGAAGAGTTTGGTATTGTTACTTGGTCTTCATTCTGAAGCCAAAATCAATTTCAGTTACAAAATAAATGTGCCATTTTAAGAAGAGATGAATTGTTGGGTGGTCATGGAATCTGTTGTTAGTAAGCCTCCCAGACCTTGGCCCACTAGGCATTACTGGATTCAATTTTTTTCCTCCCCTGGTCGAATGTATTGTACAAGGAAGCTGCCCAACTGATGCCAACTTATTGTTTGTTTCTATTCCTTAGCTGGAAGAAGCCTCTGACAACAAAACTCTGCAAGATCTAGAAGGGAGAGATGACATACAACTCTTACTAACCCAAGCTGGCTTTGCTAACGAGTTTTTAACTGTGGACAGCAAAGCCAGAGCAGTACAGCACATTTTACTTCACCAGGTCTTCAAGAACAGAAGAGATGAAATAGATGCCATAAGACTTGGGATGGATTCCATAAACCTGACTGAATTTCTCTCCATAAGTGAATGTTGTATTCCACTGGTCTTCCCTTTATCAAGTGATATGGTATACACAGCTGAAGAGGTTTTAAAACGAATTAAAGCTGATGATGCAATCTTGTCTGTGAGACAAGTCGAGGTCACTGAATTTTTCAAGAAGTACATCAAAGAACTGGAGTGTGGTTAGTGTTGTGGATATCCCTTATTGTTCAGCAATAGACAGTATAATTTTTAAGCTTATATCATCACTTTCTTTCTTTGGGAAGTACTCTAACTGTTTACCCCTTACCAAAATACATCGTGATCACCCAGATAAGTGTGCCTGTGTATCATAATTTTATTAGTGACAAAAAGGCACCACTCAATAATGGTATAATGGGATATGATGGGATGTCCTGTAAACTGTAAGCTCCGTGTACAATGTGAAAGTAACTGTGTCTTGAAATACCAATACCAAGGTCAACCCTCACATGAGGCACTTTGATCTAATTAATTGAATTAAGGTTAAAGATTTCAGGATAAGTTACATAGCAAAAAAATATTACTTTTGATGGTTTTAACATCCTATCACAATGGTCTAATTTCATGAATGTCATTGATGACTATTTTATTGTTTGCCAATCTTCAATATTCACATGCACTGTATAAGTGCATGCCTAGTACAAATTTGACATGCAGCCTGTTTGTACTAGCAGGTCATGACATGTAAATGTACTGTAACAGCCAAAAACTTGTTCATATTTCATTTCAGAGGAGCAGTCCCCTGCCAATGCCACCATGTCAGAGTTGTCGAACTTACCAACCCTTAAGCAGCTGATTCAGTTTATATTTGGTGATCCTTTGCTCCCCAGAAATACCAATATCAAGATTGGCTTTCGGTCGACCAGTTTACCAGATGCAGAGTCTTGTTTTGGAATTGTTCTCTTGCCGCTGCTACATGAAGATTATAATTCATTCCGTGCGTCAATGAATACATGCATTAATTGTCAGTATGTTGGTTATGGCCGAGGCTAATTATCATCCATTACTGACAAGTGTTGACCTATAATGAGTACATGTATGTTCTAGTAGATCAGTTAAGTGCAATGGTGCCTACTTGCCGAGTGTTTCTTCTTCAAAAACCTTTGTAAAACCACATTTATATAAGTACAGTAGTGAGTTAGTAACTCACTTTATAAACTGTTCAAACACAATTTGTTCTGATAAGTCATAAAGAATTATGTATGTGAATTTATTGTGAAGATATTGATGACTGTTCTTGTTTTGTTCAGCTTTTTGGCTTGCATTCTAGACAGCCTGTGTTACATTCTCTTTGCTGTTTTTCTATACACTGGTGTCCTTTACATTTAATGTGTTATGTTGTCACAAGTTGCTATAATGTTGGGTTATCAAGGATAAGATTCAATTGATAATAAAATGATTGTTTTTCTCAGTAAAGAGGTTTAATACAGAATTTCTTTTTTCAACTTCCACCTTGGGCCCAGTTGTTTAAATGTAAAAGTTTTAAAACTATTACAGCATGATTATTTTCTCCTTTTATTTTCTCCAAAATTTTAAAGTAATGTAGACAATTTTTTAAGTACTGTAACTTGAGATTATCCACCCAATGCCTTGAAAAGACAGAAACAATATTGTTTTAAATACCTTGGTTAACTCTTGATCTTAGATTAGTGTTCTTGGCTGCCACACAACCAGGCCCTAAGCAACAGGCTTTAATGATATCAAAACTATAACCATGTTAATGAAAACTGAAATGTTCAAAGAAGCTCCAAATATCAACAATGAAAGTAGGTCAACATTCGTTTAGGCTTGAAATGACATATTATGTAGGTTTCAAAGGGAAGTAAGGTAAAGTAAAGTCCTCCTCATGATACAGCCATTAGACTGTCACACCTTTAATCAATTTAGGAGCCTGTGAGCTCTAACCAATCTCAAGAACTTGAAGTATTAACTGATAAGCTAGGATTCCATCAATGTCTTGCGTACCATCTAAATTAGACAAAATGCCCTGGATTTCATGCAAGGATCTCACACTTGGTTGAAATCCATTTTCTGGGATTTGAACATTGTTATTTGTTTGCAAAAGTGGTACTGGGCCATCTTCATCAACACCATAATTGTGTAATTCAGCAAAATCATTGCCTCTCAGAACATCCTGTACAGCTAAACAGGTGCTATTCCTCATTCTCACCATTCCATCAATCCAAAGTTGCCGTGGACTGTAATTACATTCTGATGTCACAGGATGATTGTTCCAAGAGGATGTTAGCTGTTGTAATGCACTGTTAATCAATGGAAGGTAAACCAGGTGCAGGCAGCAAAGATGGATTTCATTTAAGGGATTGAACAAGCCATTGGCTTCTAGAAATGAGAATATATTTACAAAACGACTGCAAATGATTCGATTAACTTCACGCCACAACCGTTCAATTCGCTGGTTATGAACTGAGGTACCAGTTATAATGCTCCCTCTGTTCAAACCACGCCTTTCAAGCATAACTCTTGCCACTTCTATATTTTCCATCCCCAAGTCCGTCCTAACGCGAGATGGAAGGTTGTACGGCTGTACGGCCATGAGAAACAGCTGAAGGACAGAATCAGCTCTGTTGTTCGATGAAGCACTGAGGAAAACTATCAAACGTGAATAACCATACATGGTCATGGCGAGCTTTGAGTATTCTGTTGGTAGGTTTGGGGAAACAATTTTTAAAATATATTTTCTGAAAAAATTGTTATCTGATATTGATCCACAAAAGATGCCTGTCAAAATAAACTGTAAGACCAACTTGAGCATCAAAAACAACCATCCCCCAGGGAGCAAAAAAAAAAAAAGCATAAAAAAGAACGCATTTAGTTTGAACCGGTAACAGATGTCACAACAAGCTAACAGAACAGCCTAAATTTCAAAATACCTTTTTTTATGGAAAATGTTTTTTGAATGAATTTGCGACCAAATACCATTAGCAGTGATGAAATAAAAAAACCTAAATCGAAAGAGGAAGAAAGATGAAAAAAGATATTCATTAATATTTATGCTAAGCCCCCACCAAACGATCGCAACATTTCAACGCAACATATCGCAACATTGTTGGGCGCGACATATTGCGCGCGTTTGGCCACCCTGTTGCGACATGTTGAGTGTTGTTGACTCAAATTTGGGAATGGCCAAATTTTTCATGCAACTTTTTTGGATGCTGCAACATATCGTGCACCCGGGCATGCGCACTAGTTCGGTTTTCAATACCCAACATGTTGCAAAAGGGTGGCCAGACCACACAACATGTTGCGCCCAACCATGTAGTGATATTTTGCGATGTTTTGGCCGGAACTTGCAAATGTTGGACCGACAATGTTGGGATATGTTGTGATTCAGTGTTTGGCCAGGGCTTTACGATGCAACAAATTAAAACATTTTAATGACAACAATGCAGTGCAGATGTAGATATGTGAGAATAAGCAACTTTAAATGAGAATCTATAGTCTGAGCAGCATCAGAAAGCCACAATTCATGAAAATGTGTTGTCATTGCCGCAAGATTAGAATCTAAATGAAAGCCCCAAAAAGGTTTTCTTGTTCAAAGAAAACAATTGTTATCCTTAAATTTCTATAAAAGGGATTAGCTGAAACACCTGAAAGAAGGAAGTTATTGAGATGATATTTATGTTTCCAGAAGTTTGATAGCGGCGATTATTTTTCAAAAGCAGTGGTCTAATTTAGTAACAAACGATTGATTTCAATTGTAAGGTGATTATCTAACTCTGCTGCATAAATTTTAACTCTCAATACATTTGTGTGAATGTTGAAGTGACTCAGGCTAGTACTGACCGAAAATATGCAGACTACGATCGGGCTTTCTTTCTGTCCACCAATCACACATTACTTATAATTTATTCACTAAGCACATTGAGAAAATGATAATAAAAGATATAAATGTACTCTGATTCCCTGCATTTACTCGAGTATTCGGCGACTGGGGCGCGTGCACATGTTCCGCAAAATGCTGGAATACCCTTTTAATTCTTTCCCGGCAAAATGTATGGCAACAAAATTAGAGGGTAAAACTGCTGTCTCTTTACCTGCATAAGAAAAATTGTTTTTCACCCAGCTAGGTGAATTCAGTGCTAAGTTTGAAAATTCCTTGATTTTGATTCTGGTAAATGCTCTTTCTCTGACAAACAGCTTACGCATTGTTCAAGAAAACATTATTCGTAAAAGAACACAAAATAGTATGTAAACCGGTTTAAATTTTATTTCATCTCACCGTAAAGAGGCGACTTTTTCTAATAAAAGCAGAAAGAAAAAGAAAAAATAATGGCCACCGAAAAAAGTTTAAGATGCCCAGCTTAAGGGCGTCTCTCTGTAAGCATCGATAAAACGTATTGAAAACGCAGAAAATTCTAATTCATATTCAAGGTATCTGAAGTGCAGATATGTATATATATCTCTAGTATCGCTCGACGTTGGTTGCTATTACGATGTACTCATTTCGGTACTTCTATAATCAAAGAGCTCCGTGAGCAAACTCGTGAGGTGAACAAACGAATTACAATATTTTTTGGATTATGTTTAATGTTATCTGGTTAAGGGAATATTGTGGCTGATTTTCATCTTTAGAGTACGAGCAGTGGTTCAGTGTTCACTCATAACGCACCTAAGAAAAAAAGTAATACCTGGATAAGAAGGCATTACAATTGAATCGATCATGCTTACACATTTGACGAGGGTGGACGATGTCATGTTTTAAACATTTTTCATTTTTGTTTCTGGTTCACCAAGAAATAGTTGGCAGCAAATGTGGTTGAAAAGTGAACATTGGAAATATAGGAAAAAATCAAGGCAATACTGTCTTAATACATTAATCATTCTCTCTTTATCAAATGAGATAAACAGAAACTAATTTTAAGTTTTGTTGCAAACTGGCATTGTCATCTTGTCCTTATAAGGATTGTACAAGGCCATGTTCAAGACATTTTTGATGGAAGTTTCCGATGTAAACATTCAGTGAAATGCAAAGTCTAGGCGATATTTTCATTCCAAGTTGCAACAAGGTGACGAAGAAACGAAGGTTATTTTCCTTTGTCAAGGGAAGTTATAGAAAATTAAGCAAACAGAGAGGAAAAGACTTCCAGCTCACGTAACCAATGTAGGTATATCAATAGCGAATATAGAATGAACAAGTTGCCTATAGTATCCACAGGAAAGAGTATCTAGTTCTATTGCAGCCTTAAGTTTCACTGGCTTTAAAAACAATGAAAATGGCTGGAAAAAAAAAAAAAAAACTAGCCTGTGAGAGCATCAAACAGGTGCCCTCACATGCTAGAGAAAAACACGAGCGATTTGCAATTGATTGAGCCACGTGTTTATGAGCTAGGCACAATTTAAACGTCCTGGAAGTCTAATATTTTCGGACTTCAAATGGTATCTCTCCAGGGTCGCATTGCTTCCCGAATGCTAGTCAAGGGGAACAAAGACTCTTGGTTTGAGGCTGCTAGCATTCCAGTGGAAACCACCAACCAGTCTGTCCGCAAGAACAATACTTGATATCACCAGTGATTTGATCTTATCTGATCACCGACCAGTGCAAAATTTTAGCACCTGCTCCTCAGGTCTGACTTGTAACACTTGATAAACAACTATACTGAGGCCGCGTCCACACTACGCTTGAGATATTTGAAAACGCAGCCTTATTTCTAGGTTTAGGTCTTCCGTCCACAGCAATTTGCCATGAAAACGGACGTTCTTCGAACGAACACACTGTTCAAACCCGAGGAATTTGAAAACGCCGGCTTTGCGTTTTAATGTTGATGGAAAACATTTTCAAAATGGAGTTTTTCCAAAACGATGACGTCACGATTTCCTCAAACACAAATCCAATGTTGCATTTTCAAAGTGTGCACAGAAAACATTTGATGTGTCTTCGGAGTGATTAACATCCTTTTTAAATTTCTCCGGCATAGTGCGGACAGGGCCTGAGTATTTGCAGTTCCATGGTGCCATTTAAAGTTAATGCTTACATGCTGCATGAACGCCTCCACTTAGACTTGTCACAAGTAGACTTTAACTTCTATAAAATGAAATCGACTTGTTCTGCTTGCTCGGGTTCAAATTTATATTCTGGGTGTGACCTAATGACTCACAGCCTGCCCCTTATTATTTTATTGATATATTTCAGAGCCAGGGTAAGGAGAGTAAAGGCCGGTTCTCACTAGCGCATGAGCATAAGCACAAGCATAAGCATAACATAAACATAAGCAAGTGAGGACACCAGTGAAATAAGCATAAGCATAAACAGAAGAATGAGCCCACCTATTTGTCTTATGCAGTTCTCACTTGCGCATAAGCATAAGTATGAGCGCATAAGCATATGCGTAAGCACAAGAAAACAAGCGGCATGTTCGTTTTTCTTACGCTTACGCTTATGCTTATGCGCTTATGCTTATGCTTATGCTTATGCGCAAGTGAGAACAGCATAAGACAAATAAGTGGGTTCATTCTTCTTATATTTCTCTTTATGCTTACGCTCATGTTGCGGGTGTTCTCACTTGTTATGATTATGTTATGCTTGTGTTATGCTTATGCGCTAGTGAGAACCAGCCTTAATAAACCATATTGCCTGATTTCATACCGTGAGGGACTTGTCCACATTTCCATACATTTCTTTGTAATTTTTTTTCGTTTTTAAATGCCTGTATCTCAGTCAAAAATAGCTTGATTAACACCAAACTTGGCTACTTTGTGAATCTCGGTGTGCTCTCTCTGACTATGGGGATCAATAGATGCTAATCCCATAATTTACAGACTCGTACCTAGTCCCTCACGGTATGAAATCAGGCAATGCCCAGTAACCACAGCCATGTATAAGATCAGATTTCAAGACATAAATAGTTACTGCCTTTGGAGGACGAAACGACACCGAAAACAACAAAATTTCAATTCATTTACTATAGCGGATAGTTAACATTAGAGAAAATACTGGAAAATAAAAGCGAAAAGACATATTTAAACAACAATATTTCCGAAAATTTCTTCGTCTGCGACAATTAAATGATACAGCGTAGTGAAAGAAAGACAAAAGTTGTAAATAAAAAAGACGACAAAAATAGCCAATTATTTTGCGATAAATCGTATTTTAACTGTGCTAAATTAGTGCCCGCTTAGTTCTTTTCTCAGGTATGCTTGTTAAACAGGATCAAAATGTCGAAAACTGATATATATATATGTCGAGTTTCCATATTTATGTCCAAATTGTAATATATATGTTCAAATTACAGTATATATATCCAAATTGTAATATATATATATATATATATATATATATATATATCCAAATTGTAATATATGTATCCAAATGGTAATATATATATATATATCCAAAATACAAGTGCTGTGCATGTCCACTGTCCGTTTTATATAGAACTTCATACACTTCCTCACATATTTGCGAACAGTTCGATGTATGTATGTCACGCAGTTTTTCGACATATATATTTTTTGCGGTAAGTACCGCGTGTAATTGTTCATGAATTGACCCGCATTCCAGGGCAAACAACATGGCGGCCCGTTGGATTCCAAATGTTGATTCTTTTTTCGATTCTCTGGTAAGAGTCATTCGAGGAGCAAGAACACACTTGTCCACCGACCAAGTCGACAGTGCAGAATTCTGGTGCCGAAGATTTGACGAATATGAGCGAACTTTGAGTTTGTTGTTAGCTAGAGTGGAGGAATCAAGGTCTGATCTAGCAACTTTTGTTCGAGACTTAGAGATCCTGTTAGATACAATGGGGAATCTTCGAGAAGCGTTTGATGCTCGAAGCCTTCGTGGAGACTTTCAGATTGACAGGCAAGATACTCCTCCAAGTCTCTCCTCTGTAGACCGAACAGGAATGGGAAGACCTAGGTTAATTATAAGCAAAACTCAAATTAGAATGCTTAGAGAAGAAGGATTTCGATGGGCAGATGTGGCACGTATCTTGGGAGTTTCTCCTATTACTTTACGGAGAAGAAGAGCAGAACTTGAAATGCCTGTAGGTGATAACTTTGATGACATTCCTGATAATGTGCTGGATAATCTTGTGAGTGAAATACTTCATGTAACACCTCAGGCAGGCCGTCATCTCGTGCAAGGAGCTTTGAGGAGTCGAGGTCTGCGCATACAGAGGGAAAGAATTCGTGAAGCTATCATAAGAGTTGATCCAATTACTACAACTTTACGAAATGCTAGGCGTGTGGTGAGAAGAAGGTACAGTGTGCCCTGTCCAAATGCTTTATGGTAAGAACATAGAAGCTTATAGTGTATAACTGCAAGTCACTAAATCTTTTAGGGCCTTACCTTAGATTCCAAATTCCAGGTTTTACATTCTAACTTCTATTTGGTGATAACTGGATTCTAGAAATTGCTAATAGTGGCAACCTGGCTTTGAAGTCTAGATTACAGCATCAATAACCTTGCATGGGGCAGTCACATGTGTTACCATGGTTACAATTAATAAGTTACGTACATTTGTCAACTCAGAACAGCCTCATACATATGGAATCCCACCCCATGCCCCAATTCTTTTCATTCAAGCCACTCCATTATTCTAGATCACAACCCATCCAAAACATATTTAATTTCCAAATCTACCTTTTGTTTCCAAATAATGTACAGAGCTTTCCCTATAGTGTAAACTTTAGACAAATATTTTTTGAGGGTAATCCCTTGCCTCATTCCATCCATGCTTTCCAAAAACATTGTACCATGGTTTACTCTCACTGACTGGAACCAGTAATACACTCAGGTTAACCTAAGAGTAATAATTAGCATATACACCAAGAAGGTAAATACAGTTGACAATGCCATCTCAAGGCTGTGGTCTAAGAAAAATTGCAAGGAGCCCAAAGCTTCCTAAATGGGTGCCCAGCACTTAGTTGCTATGAAAAAAGTAAGTTTTCCAGTCAACCAAAGGTAAAAGTTAGTCGCCAGTGGGGGGCACCCAGCGTGCACCTCTAGAGCACAACCCTGTATCTATTTACAAAGCATGCTATATTCCTTTCTATGTAGCACTTGGTATTCCTGTCTTCCACCTACTTGCTGACTTAGATGTTGTACATGATGAAAATAACTATTGTTCATTTTTCTTCCAATTTTCACATACACAGGCACTTGGATGGCAATCACAAACTTATTGAACCCTACAGAATAGTTGTGCATGGTGCCATCGATGGTTATTCACGTTTGATAGTTTTCCTCAGTGCTTCATCGAACAACAGAGCTGATTCTGTCCTTCAGCTGTTTCTCATGGCCGTACAGCAGTACAACCTTCCATCTCGCGTTAGGACGGACTTGGGGATGGAAAATATAGAAGTGGCAAGAGTTATGCTTGAAAGGCGTGGTTTGAACAGAGGGAGCATTATAACTGGTACCTCAGTTCATAACCAGCGAATTGAACGGTTGTGGCGTGAAGTTAATCGAATCATTTGCAGTCGTTTTGTAAATATATTCTCATTTCTAGAAGCCAATGGCTTGTTCAATCCCTTAAATGAAATCCATCTTTGCTGCCTGCACCTGGTTTACCTTCCATTGATTAACAGTGCATTACAACAGCTAACATCCTCTTGGAACAATCATCCTGTGACATCAGAATGTAATTACAGTCCACGGCAACTTTGGATTGATGGAATGGTGAGAATGAGGAATAGCACCTGTTTAGCTGTACAGGATGTTCTGAGAGGCAATGATTTTGCTGAATTACACAATTATGGTGTTGATGAAGATGGCCCAGTACCACTTTTGCAAACAAATAACAATGTTCAAATCCCAGAAAATGGATTTCAACCAAGTGTGAGATCCTTGCATGAAATCCAGGGCATTTTGTCTAATTTAGATGGTACGCAAGACATTGATGGAATCCTAGCTTATCAGTTAATACTTCAAGTTCTTGAGATTGGTTAGAGCTCACAGGCTCCTAAATTGATTAAAGGTGTGACAGTCTAATGGCTGTATCATGAGGAGGACTTTACTTTACCTTACTTCCCTTTGAAACCTACATAATATGTCATTTCAAGCCTAAACGAATGTTGACCTACTTTCATTGTTGATATTTGGAGCTTCTTTGAACATTTCAGTTTTCATTAACATGGTTATAGTTTTGATATCATTAAAGCCTGTTGCTTAGGGCCTGGTTGTGTGGCAGCCAAGAACACTAATCTAAGATCAAGAGTTAACCAAGGTATTTAAAACAATATTGTTTCTGTCTTTTCAAGGCATTGGGTGGATAATCTCAAGTTACAGTACTTAAAAAATTGTCTACATTACTTTAAAATTTTGGAGAAAATAAAAGGAGAAAATAATCATGCTGTAATAGTTTTAAAACTTTTACATTTAAACAACTGGGCCCAAGGTGGAAGTTGAAAAAAGAAATTCTGTATTAAACCTCTTTACTGAGAAAAACAATCATTTTATTATCAATTGATTCTTATCCTTGATAACCCAACATTATAGCAACTTGTGACAACATAACACATTAAATGTAAAGGACACCAGTGTATAGAAAAACAGCAAAGAGAATGTAGGTCAACATTCGTTTAGGCTTGAAATGACATATTATGTAGGTTTCAAAGGGAAGTAAGGTAAAGTAAAGTCCTCCTCATGATACAGCCATTAGACTGTCACACCTTTAATCAATTTAGGAGCCTGTGAGCTCTAACCAATCTCAAGAACTTGAAGTATTAACTGATAAGCTAGGATTCCATCAATGTCTTGCGTACCATCTAAATTAGACAAAATGCCCTGGATTTCATACAAGGATCTCACACTTGGTTGAAATCCATTTTCTGGGATTTGAACATTGTTATTTGTTTGCAAAAGTGGTACTGGGCCATCTTCATCAACACCATAATTGTGTAATTCAGCAAAATCATTGCCTCTCAGAACATCCTGTACAGCTGAACAGGTGCTATTCCTCATTCTCACCATTCCATCAATCCAAAGTTGCCGTGGACTGTAATTACATTCTGATGTCACAGGATGATTGTTCCAAGAGGATGTTAGCTGTTGTAATGCACTGTTAATCAATGGAAGGTAAACCAGGTGCAGGCAGCAAAGATGGATTTCATTTAAGGGATTGAACAAGCCATTGGCTTCTAGAATGAGAATATATTTACAAAACGACTGCAAATGATTCGATTAACTTCACGCCACAACCGTTCAATTCGCTGGTTATGAACTGAGGTACCAGTTATAATGCTCCCTCTGTTCAAACCACGCCTTTCAAGCATAACTCTTGCCACTTCTATATTTTCCATCCCCAAAGTCCGTCCTAACGCGAGATGGAAGGTTGTACGGCTGTACGGCCATGAGAAACAGCTGAAGGACAGAATCAGCTCTGTTGTTCGATGAAGCACTGAGGAAAACTATCAAACGTGAATAACCATCGATGGCACCATGCACAACTATTCTGTAGGGTTCAATAAGTTTGTGATTGCCATCCAAGTGCCTGTGTATGTGAAAATTGGAAGAAAAATGAACAATAGTTATTTTCATCATGTACAACATCTAAGTCAGCAAGTAGGTGGAAGACAGGAATACCAAGTGCTACATAGAAAGGAATATAGCATGCTTTGTAAATAGATACAGGGTTGTGCTCTAGAAGTGCACGCTGGGTGCCCCCCACTGGCGACTAACTTTTACCTTTGGTTGACTGGAAAACTTACTTTTTTCATAGCACTAAGTGCTGGGCACCCATTTAGGAAGCTTTGGGCTCCTTGCAATTTTTCTTAGACCACGGCCTTGAGATGGCATTGTCAACTGTATTTACCTTCTTGGTGTATATGATAATTATTACTCTTAGGTTAACCTGAGTGTATTACTGGTTCCAGTCAGCGAGAGTAAACCATGGTACAATGTTTTTGGAAAGCATGGATGGAATGAGGCAAGGGATTACCCTCAAAAATATTTGTCTAAAGTTTACACTATAGGGAAAGCTCTGTACATTATTTGGAAACAAAAGGTAGATTTGGAAATTAAATATGTTTTGGATGGGTTGTGA
>JAHPZR010025566.1:0-2500 GCA_019787425.1 Platygyra sinensis
AATCAGTGATTTCTATTTTGAACTTAAAGGTTATTCAGCAGTACCAGATTGAACTGTTTGGTACAGAAATTGATTTGTCGGACACAAATCAGCAACGGGGCCGACAGACTCGACCCAAACACTGCAGTTATAAAGATCACAAATCAAAACTCAAAACCCAGTCACAGAAGCAACTACACGTTCCGAAGCAACCGGCTGTTCTTCATTTTATCATTTCAACGATTAGAAGATAGTAAAGGATTTATCAAGGGTATCATTTCAACGATTATTAGATAATTTTGCAGTTACATTGCACGAGGGTTGCCGGTCGCTTTGGTTGTCAAGACACGAGCACGAGGAGTGCGAATAACTCAAAAACGGAGCATCTTTTGTTCAGAAAACACAGCTCGTAATTTTAAAATAACGGAGATTTTTGGGGTGTCTTGAAAACAAAGACCCCTAAGACCCCAAAGACCCCTAAGACCCCTAAGACCCCAAAACTTGAAAACAAAGACCCCCCATATTTTTGGGGGTTCCCGCAAAATTACGACCAGCCGGTCGCCAATTAATGCGACTGTCAAAGGTGAGCGCTGGTGACAAGAATTTTGAGGCTACTTTCAGCGTCCTGACTGGCATTCGAGAAAATTTGTTTCGTTTTAAATCGAAAAAACTTTGTGTTTTGTTTCAAGCAAGAAACTTACCTCTTGTCTCTTCGAAGCTTTTTACTTCCACAGAAAATAATTTACATCAAAAATGAACGTTTATTGCCCCCAAAACAGTTCAAATCCACGCAGATCCACGCAATGTAATCAACATTTAGCGCCGCCATGTTTTCAGCGGTTTCAACTGCTAGCTATACCGTGGGCGCATGGCAGAAACAAGAGTTCTGTTTTCGCTTTTGTGTGGGCTTCTGGAAGGCTTCGTCTTGACGGCATGTAAGAACAAAATCTCCTGTCAAGTCTCCAAACTAAGAGAGCTATGTATTGGACGAAAACTCCATTTCAGGAATCTGACTCTTGCGATCGTTCAGGAGTAGGAGTGTTTTCATACGAAAAATCGTCTTGAAAAACTTAGCGTTCTTGTGTTCGCTGTGGAAGAAAGATTTTACTGACACCTTTTGGCGAACACATTTTCCATCTGGCGAAAACTGAGTACTCCCAGCCTCTAGCAGTAGCTCCGGAAAAATGTCGCGCCCGGAAAAAAATCACTTTTTTGTGAGGTGAAAAAAAGCGCTCTTTTTACCTTACATTTTTCTTGTAATTTTTCATGTGTGCAATAATCGTAACCTGACTGTAAATTAAAAGCTTAAGTCTTCTGCGTGTACTTTCTCTTCTTGTTGTCACTTTCTTTGAGGGACGTGGTGGAGTTCTAAAATACGGTACCACCTTCTGCTCTTTTATCTCCCGTAGAGAACACGAGGTTAGCTCACGAGGTTGAAAAACTGACAGCTCTACTGTACTCCCCCTTGCCCCAGGTTCCTTCTACCCGCCCTAAAAAAACTTGTCTTATTAGGGGGAGGGTGGAGAGGGATGTTTGGAGTTAATTTGAAACTAGAGTGAAGTATTATCCAAATCATATCTCCGAAAATTCTTGTCACCAGCGCTCACCTTTCACAGTCGCATTAATAGACCTTTCCCGCATTACACTTCAGTGCGTACGAACAATAGCACCAGAGCGAGGTTCGGGTGGACATTTTCATACATTTACTGTATTTTTGTCCACCCCCAACCTCGACTCAGTACCATTGTTTGTTGGAATGCGGGAAAGGTCTATTGGCGACCGGCTGGTCGTAATTTCGCGGGAACTCCCAAAAATATGGGGGGTCTTTGTTTTCAAGTTTTGGGGTCTTAGGGGTCTTAGGGGGTCTTAGGGGTCTTTGGGGTCTTAGGGGTCTTTGTTTTCAAGACACCCGAGATTTTTGTTCATGTTTTGTTATTTCAAGGTTTACAAAGAGAGTAAGAGGTAGAGGATTATATCAACTGTGTTACGAAGAAAACGCTGTGAAATATTCAAAGGTGAGAAAATTAACTTGCTACTGTCATCTAAAAACGCATGTTATCATTACTTATTTGAATAGTCGAGTCTTTTGTTCATCTTATGGTATCCTTTGGATTCTAAAGAGAATAAATCATCAGATCAGGCAGTGGTATTTCAACGATTAAAGCAAGAAAACAGCGAAGTATCCGTAAATAAGAAACTCGATACTGTTGTCTTTTTAATGAATGCCCTTTCATAACACGTGTCATTGAAATTCAAGTGCGCGTCGAAGAACATTTGATCATCCGAAGTTGGTTTGTTGTGTTCTTATTATGTGATGAAAATATAATCGATATCAGCCTCGTGGGTACGCCTCGTGCACGCTCAAAAATGTCACGCTCAAAACCAAAGAAGTCGTTGGTCACAATCCAAAGAGGGCACTTTATGAACTCGGTTTTCGTTAACCCTGGAATTTATTCATGTGCTGTTGATGCTTTTTTGGAGGTGTCTACACATTTGTTTCTCCCGTATTTATCAAATCTGC
>JAHPZR010025566.1:5000-40000 GCA_019787425.1 Platygyra sinensis
ACGCTTTCAGAGATCCTGAAGATGGATTTTGGGGGAAAAAACAGCTCAGAGAGTCCTGAAGTATACTAGATCGAAATTCGAGGCCAGTGTGGTTCATTTGCGACTAAATAGCTAAATCAGTATAGTACCTTCCGATCGTCAGAATTACCCAGGGATAACAACAAGGTGACAGGCCTGCGCGACTCCCATTCACGTGTAGTAGCCGCTTAGGAAGTTTTGCCCCTTTTGTATGGTGCGATCGGAGGATCTTTGAATATTTCGCTAAGCACTAATCCTGTGTTTTCAGGGAGACATTTCGTCAGAGTAAAGCCGTTAGAGGTCATATTTCTGTGTGGCTTCCGCTGTTATCCGCTTGTAATTTGCAGAGTTTGACACCTCTGTTTTTTTGCCAGTTTTTTTCTCTTGATATTGCAAGATATGTTTTAGGTTCTCTCAAATGTTAGCTCTGGAGGAATAAAGTTTGAAATATTCCTTTGGCATCTCGTTTATTTGGATGGCTTATTTTCACAGAGTAATCTTACGGCAGGGATCCAGATGTAAATGTTTTGCGGCGTTTTCATTGAGGACAAAAAGCTTGACTCTAATTTGCATATATGGCGACTGTAACGCGATACTTATGTTTACATTTCACTTCTGTTGTGCTTTCGAGATACGTTTGCTCGTACACTCTTTTCTTTTCTAAGGATGTTATTTTTCCGGCCCAGACTGAATATTCTTATTTTTCTGCCGATTTTAGGCTGAAAATATTCTTGTATTATTCTTACATTATAGCTTATGGCATTTTCGTTTTATTTAGAATTTATTAGGCTATCAAGTACAAGTGTTTGGTTTCTGGATCTGGATCGCGTTCAGCACATTGTGCATGTGCTCTGGACACCACTTTTCGTAGCGAGGCCAAGATGTCACGTCAAAATATATTCTTATATAAAAAAGAGTTCATATCAAGACAATTGTTTTTTTGTTTTTTTTTAGTATCTGACTAGAACAATAACGTTCAATATTATTGTTTCAATGAGCAGAAATAAAAGAAAGCGGGGGCAGCTTTAGTGATAACTATTACTAGTATGGTATAAACAAGGTGCTGTTGCTCCTAAACGAACATGGGGACCCCTCATTTTTATTTCCAAATTTAAGTTCCTATAATATAAACAATCAATTGGCAAAGTTTGAGAAAATTCTCAGTGTAGGTTCTATTTCAGTGGAATGACCTTAAAAAACAACTGATCACCGGCTACAAACCGGAGGAACTTTCGTGTTACGTTATATAAGGTACTAAGCATGGTATCATCCCCAATCCCTCTCTCAGGCATCATCAACCAAAACATGCAATCTTTGTGGTCTTGACAGTCTTGAAAGTAGCCTCTGTGGTTAATGTAAGAATGGTATAAAAGATAGCTTAAAATATGTCCGGCAAGCTGTTGTCATCCCTTGTTCAGACTAAATCGATTGAGTTGGTTTTGGCGCCAATCGCTGCACAGGTTAGTCGGTTGATAGTAGGCTTACAATATGATTTCAATTGAACTGCTCAAAGAAGATCTCACCAATTTCGCTATGGCAAGCGAACCTTGTGAGTTTCTCAGCAGTAGGGGTTCTTGAAGTCCCTGTGATATCAAAAATTTGCCTGTGGTTACTACGCAGAGGTGGGGAACTTCCAGAGGATGTTGGGTGCCCACTACTTATCTTAAGCCTCAGGGATGAATATCTCCTGGAAAAAAAATGTTTGGGAAAGAGGAATGACACATACTCGTTGTCGATAAGAGTACAGACCACAATAAATCACATTTTTTTACCACACTGTATCAATGTCAAAGAAAATGTTTTTTTTCAGAGCGTGATGTGAGCAGCGTGGTATAGACTCTTATTGACAACGGCAAATTAGCCAATCAGATTGTGAGATAAGCAGCAGTTGTGATGAAAAAAATAAAACTAATGAAAAGCCATAAACACGTGTCTGCTATGGCTAGAGATTTTTAATGATGCACCTCGTATTTAAAGTGTATGTGACAGATTTTTTTTTTTAAAGCTCGATAAAATTTTCACAATGTACTGATAAGAATAGCAGAACAAATATTTTGATAGCGATTTTCCTTGCCGGTGTATTAATGTACCAAAAGCAAGAAATTTCACTTCCGGTGGGGTACAAAACTGCAAGACCACAAACAGGCCTAGGAGACTGGGAATGATTGTAACGTCATTTCAGGACTGGAAGCTTTGCGAAAAACAGATTTCTCCGACATTTTCTGATTCTCAGCTAATAAATTCGCTAACAAATGGTACAAAAGTGCACTGTTTATAAGAAATAAGAAAATGTTGGAGAAATCTGTTTTTAGCAAAGCTTCAAGTCCTGAAATGACGTCACAATCATTCCCAGTGAAGTGAAAGTGAAATTTGACGCTTTTGATACATTAAAACACTGCCAAGGAAAATCGCTATCCAAAAATTTGTTTTGCTATTCTTATCAGTACATTGTGGAAATTTTATCGAGCAAATACACCAAATGCAAATATGGCAGACCACTCGGTCGTCGCCCGGGACGAGTCGAATGAAAGCGAGGCTAGTTGGGCTTTGATGTTTTGTTTTAAAATGCTTCCCGGCCAGAAAACTCTTGCTTTGTGGTCGACCTGTTGTTTTATTTCGCTGTGCCTACGAGTTGCTGTGTTTCTGAATGCGACGAGAGGGGATAGAAATCTTCCACCGTTAACCTCTAAGGGAAAATAGTGGATCAATGCAATTCGTTGAGACGGAGAAAAGGAGTTCACGATCGCCGCGGGGACTAAAGTTTGTTTGCTACGTTTCAGGATAGATCTCAGAAAAATCGTTTAAATGACGAGCTTATGTGGTGTCTGGTGGTGTTCCAACACGGTTTTCATGGCCAATACCCTCCCCAAGGTAAAGAAAAGGTCTCCTTGAATGATATCCTCTGTCTCAAAGGAAGAAGTTATTTGCGTTCGCGTCCACTCGCATGATTGCACGGAATCGCACGAAGTAAATATAAATACTACGGTGCAATAACCAAGCGAATGAACTTCAACTGCCCCGTTACTGAAACCAGTGAAAGCATTGAGCCAAATGACAACAACTTAGAGCTAAATGCGATCGCTTACACATTTTCTAAGATCGATTCCAACCTGAACTTAAACAGTTCCTTCGGCGAATGTGAACTCCTCAGAACTCCTTGCCTCCGTCTCTTTGGTTTCCCCTCAGAGGCGAACAAGAAAACTGAAAAAAAGAACACCTTCTCTGCTGTGGAAGATTCCACTCTGTTGCGGTGGCATTCAGGAACACAAAAACGCGTAGGGAGGGCGAAACAAATCGACTACGAAGCAAGACTTTTCTGGAAAAGCATTGTCAAAACAAAACATCGAAGCCCAACTAGCCTCGCTTTCATTCGACTCGTCCCGGGCGACGACCGAGTGGTCCGCCATATTTGCATTCGGTGTATAAAAAAAAAATCTGTCATATACACTTTAAATGACATGATGTTTCTCTATGTCAGTGTCAACTTGATACTCCTAAAGTCAATAAAGGTCATTCCACTGAAATAGACCCTACACTGAGATATTTCTCACACTTTGCAAATTGATTGCTTATATTATGGCAACTTGAATTTTTAAATAAAAATGAGGGATCCCCATGTTCGTTTAGGAGCAACAGCACCTTGTTTATTCCATATAAATCCTTATAATAGCACCATGATTATAGTCAAGACTGCTTGCTAAATTCACGTTCCTGACGATTGTTTTTTCCTCAACACTGAGAATTGGCCCACATTTATTCTACATAGAGAAATTTACTATTCAATTCAAAACAACTAAAAAAAAATGATACCAGTAGGTCGCCGTAGTCGTTTTTGAGAAAATGACAATTTACCTCTCTGGCGAGGTCCAGCCGTAAAAAAAAGGCTGCCATTTTCTAATGCGCGTGCCCTAGGTAATCACGTGTAAAATTATGCGCAGTAGGGATGCGCAATGCAATACTGGAGAATGACCTTAATCTGTGGTCCTACAATAGGAGAACAACTGAGTGTGTTGACTGATAAATTATCTGCTTTTTCAGGCTAATTTAAATTTGTTTGTTTTAAATTTGGAAAAAAAAAACCAAATAATTGTATTGTATCTTCTCAAGGTATCACAATTGATTTTACTTAATGAGGCAGCACATCGAGATGGTGTTCCATTGCCTGACTTGGTGCCCAGTGCTCAACAGATCAGAGAGGCTATTACGAGCTTGGTACTGGCTGGAGAAAAGTTGGTCTCTGAAACTCCAGATAATGTGAGTTTTGCTCGCAAACATGTTTGATTTTCAACCTGCATAGTCTACACTCATCTAGATAAATAGATCTTTTAAATGAAATTATTATTAATACACTTGTCATAACATTACATTTGATTGTTCCTGTATCTTGGCAACTGATATCAATACTGTGGGTGCCGCAAGTATATAATGGGCTGGATTATATTGGTTAAGTATCTGCATCATTTGTGAAGTTTAATAATGTGTCATTAATTTTTTTCTTTCTCTCATTTACATGCCTTTGTCCTAAATCAAAAAAATGAACTGAACATTTTATTGTTAAATGCTAGGATTTGAAATCAGAAATGCCATCAGCATGTGATACTGTAAGAGATGCAGGGAATAGTCTGTTAATGGCAACACATCAGCTTAAACAGCAGCCATTCTCAAACAAAGTGAGGTACAACTTGGTTGACTCAGCTAGAAATATTCTTGAAGGAACCATGAAGGTACTAAACTCACTTTTATTTACTGCATGTCTAAATATACTGTTCTTCTAATGCTGGTTTATTCAATTAATGCTACTTTCTGCTAGTAAGTAAATTAAACAAAAAATAATTTAACAAAAATAACAGAACCAAATATACCAAAAAATTGTTAATTTGCAAGTAACTAGAGTTACTGGCAAATGACAAAGATGCAGATAAATAGACAGAATTAATTAAGAGCTACCCAACACAGAATGAAAGAAGTTATTACGTTATGTAAGCTGATTTTGGTAAATCTGGCCATCAGACAGTCGGTGCAGCCAGTGAAAGATCCTTTTCGACTGCCCAGGGGCTAAAAGCATGGCTCCGTTTAAGGATGAACCAGGAACGATTTAGTAACTAATGTAACAGTTTTAAACATACACAAACAAAGAACTGACAGGCTTTCCACCATTGAGATCGCAAACAAATTCACCAATGGCAACACACACAGAAAGCATAATTTTGGCACTTTTCAGGTATATGATGTACAGTAACTTTTAATATTGATTATTCACTTAGTTATTTTAGTTACCGTTTTGTTAAACGCAACTAACATTGGAAATATTTGAATGAATAATTAAACAATTATTGAACTCGGCTTTCCTATGATATGAAGGCAGAGTGCTAACAACATCAATAATCATTCAGTAAATCTGGACAAGTGATTTTGAACCAGGCCTTGTACCAAAATGAGATAGGTGTTATGTATGTTGATCTGTTCTCTTGTGTCACGTGGCTTTACCATGTGCTTTGGCCAAGCAGTGTTTATTTCAGTGTCCACCATTAAACAATGTTAGTTGCATTACATGGTGTCTAGTTGGTTATTTACCTCTCCAAATGCCACAGTAGGTACATACAGTCCGTGACACCTGCACATAGGCAAAACAGATGACAACAAACAAATAGCTGTACATTACAGAAACAAAGTTTTCTTTTTATTGATACCATACATGTAATGCAGCTCGGCAAGTGTCCAACCTCCTCTGATATTAAGATATGCAGATCTTGGAGGGTGTTATCGACCTCAACCCTTTGGCTTTGGTGGATAACACCCTCCTCCCCTCCTCAATCACTTGGGGTATGATTTTACCCCTGCAGTCTTACAAACGTCTGTAAATTTTTCAATTTTCAACTTACATTTTCTCAGCTGATATTATGCCTGAAATGCTGAAACTTTGCAGGGTTACTTTTAAAGTAAAGGTGTTCTTTCTAGTGCTGGTATATGTTTTTTTAATTTTAACTTATTTGAATTCTTGGCCGCCATCTTGGAGAAGGGTCTATTAGCTCCTCTCTCAGGTGTTATTCCCCAGAGCTAAATTTTTGTTGTTTACTTGTGCATGTAGGTCTTGCTTGTTTATGATGAAGCAGAGGTGCGCAAGATTGTGATAGCAGCTCGCTGGGTTATGGACCGACTTGGTTTAGTAGAGGGTGTTACATCCCCAAGGGGATTGGTTGTGAGTTTCAAGGTGCTTAGCCTACAATCATGTGTACTCGCTGTTTGTTACAAGTTATCTGTAGTCTTCATTTTTAACTGTTTTGTGTGCCTGAAATTGCATAAAAACTTTCAGTTAAAGAGACCAGACACTACCAACATTAAAGAAATGTACGATCAGCCAAGTGGCAATTTTCTTTAGAGAATTAGACCATTTACAGTGCAACTACTCCTACCAAGGCCACTTGAGCAAATTGTTTGTGAATTGACCACTGGCTATTTATAAAAGTTTTAATCAAATTGTCCACAAATCTGTTGCCTTTGTAATGTACAGCTTGATGACGTTTTTTGTACATACCCTTGGATAATTTGTCAGAAGACTACTTTTACCTCCATGATTTTTATTCATTAAATTTTTAGCAAATTTTGTTGGACGACCTTGGTTGGAAGATTTGCACTGTAACAATCAAATTGTTTCTTGCCTTATTACCACAGTTTGAAAAAACCAAATGCTAAATGAATCTGTTGTGCACAAGTTGCACAACTTGGGACATTGAATAACATGCTTGTTCCAAAATAGACACGTATCTGTTGCTACAGTACCTGCTAAATTGTCATTTTAGATACTGTGTTTTTTATTTATCAGGGTTTCACAGAGTCTTTGATGCTCTTAGCAAGCTTGTGTAACAAGAGGCAAAAGGTACATGTGCATGTATCCCCATTTTAAATTTTTTCTAGCACACTATGTCAGTGTTATAAATTCAACTTCCAGACAGGTGTGATTATCGTTGATGAAGGATCTCTACAATCTTCAATCAATCATTTAAAACCTTTGGAAAAGAAACACACTTTATTTGTATACTTAAGCAACAAATTTTGCCAGGGATAATTTTGATGTTACTATAATATATTTACATGTACTGTACATTTACATGCAATAACCAATGTGAAAATAAGCATGGTGAGAAGTGGGAATGTACCAAACAAACAAAGGACTGTATGAAAAATGCTGTTAAATTTATGTTAATTAAGTACTAAGCCTTTTTTAACACTAAATAATGTATATATGACTCGACATGCTTCTTGTTGGAGTATTCATTGTGAATCATTTTGGTTGGGATGCTAATTCCTTACAAGTTTAGTTACTCCACATTGTGTTTTTAAGTTATTGGTATACAGTTAAAATACACCTGGGTGAAGTGATGCACTGTAAGGGAAAAGACAATGCATTGTCCAACAACAGAATGCAGCAGTCTGGCTGGCCAGGGCTACAACTTAGACCTCTCGGTCCTGAGTCCATTGCATCTTGTAGATTAAGTTTTCTATTAGGAGCGTTCTGTTAAGAAGCAGTGGCTTGATGGTTAGTGCTCTGAATTCTGGCAATCTGGGTTCAAGCCATAGAGGAAGTCATTACATAGTGTTATTGGGCAAGACACTTTATTCTCACATTGCCTGAGTCTCCACCCAGTTGTACATGTAGCTAATTTAATGCTGGGGGTACCAGAAACCCTGTAATGGACTAGCTTCCCATCCGGGAAGAAGTACACATGTAGAATTGCTTCTAGTCACTTCATGGTATAGAAACAGGGATACACTTTGGCTCATTAGCTACTGGCTTGGTGCAGACTTTTAAGGAACATACATTAAATGATAGATCTTTGTGATGATTCAGCAAAAACTAATACTAAATGAATGTTATCCATTTTCAAAAACGGTGTAGAACCATTTTTCTATTTTTCTAGAACTTATTCAGTTACAAAGTCACTCAGTTGTACGCTGTAATTAATTCACATGCATACAGGAGCTCAGTAATCCACGTCAGAGGGATAGACTTTTGTCAGCAATGATGACTCTAAAGAAGTCTATAGGATTATTGTCAACATCCATGCAGACATATCTGAATAACCCAGCCAATCTCCAAGCAAAGGTACATATATGCAACCATGTACAGTACTGCATTAATTTGTCTGATTAGTTTCAAAATAATGTACTATGAAGCACAGAAGAAACAAACCCATGTTTTGACAGTTTCCATAAAATTTAGAAGTTATTAGCTGAGTTAGTTCAGACATATTTGAGACCAAAATGAAAACAATCATCAGCTCTTTGTCCATTGTACAATGTTAGCTCAAGGTGTTGGTGTAGGTCAGTAATAAAGGTGAAATTAGATGCAGTGTTGTGGTAGATCTATTTTTAAGACTGTAAGTTAATTTATTTTGAGCAACTTTATTTTTCAAGTTATCAAATGAACATGCATGGGTAATTCTGTTTTCCTGACAGGCTAGTCGTGACTATGTAGTTGGTCAAATCATGCTGGCTTGTACTGAAATCATCAAAATAGTAGAAGCCCGTGAAGATCTGGATCAGAGTGTTGATCAGCCTGGTTACATGGCTGCTACATTGAAAAAGGTAACTCAACAAAATCAAATAAAATAAGATTTGAGCCTGCTGGTTTCAATGCATTGAGGGCAACTGACTTTGTCCCCTAATCAAAAGTTTTGAGGACATTTCTTCTTCATTTTCAATCAGTGGGTGAAAGAACAGTCAACCCAAGTTTATGAAAAGTTTTCCTTTTACATGAAATACATTACAAAGTAAGACAAGAACAAAATGCAGTACTTGAAATGAGCTATGATTAACAGAGGAAATTCATTAACCAAAGGTAATTTAAGGTGATTCCTCAGAAAAAAAAGTTTCCGATGAACTTTTTTGAAACTTTCCCTGAATGTTCTCTACCAAGCACTGTTTCGAAAAATACAATAAAAATGATAGGTCACCATTCTCGTTTAAGAGATGTGATGGGCCAATCTTTCCTCATTTGTGTCTGTACTCGTGCTAATCACACGCGTTATTCATCGGTCCATGTTACATTTTGCGGTAGCTCAAAACATAGTTTATAAAAGTAATACTGTGGAAAAAACTTGACAGGTAGAAAGTGTTGAGCATGTAGAACAGTATCATATAAAATTTGTGGAAACATCACGCTATTTGAAATGACGTGGACGTAAAGCGTTCGTAGATCGTTATTTTTGCGGTCATAATTTGCATCACAGAGTAACGGTCTCGTGCACTCTTTCACCTATATCTTTTTTGCCTTCTGATAAAATTTTTTAGTTTTCTTTTAAATTAAAGATGATAATGTGTACACTATTATTATGCAATAAAAAATATAGGTCACCATGCTCGTTTAAAAGAAAACAAACAATTATTTCGCTATCGAGCTTAGCTTGAGGGAAATTTCTTTCGTTGTGTACGTGCACGCGCTAATGATGCAAAAATCTTGCACAGTAGGGATGCGCAATGCAAAACTGAGGAATCACCTTAAGCATTCCAACTGTCACTCAATCATTATTTTGTGCACAAAGATTAATAACAATAAAATATTATCGTTTGTCTCACGATATAGTCACTTTAGGATGTAAATCGCGACGTTTTGACTGCGTACTTCTAGTCTTCATCAGGCGATGAGGTTGACTGGTTATGCGAAACCTTATAAAGCATGATGCTCCACTGTGATTGGTTGGTTTTCAACAGCTGTGATTGGTGCATTTCGATCTTCACTGTTCTGGTTGGCTGCTCCCTCAGTGGCCTGCTTTCTTGTAGCTCTTCTGTTGTTGTGTTTTTTTTATTGTGGGCATCCATGCTTCTGGAATTTCAATTCCACTATCCCTGTTGATGTTGTTAGGGTGAAGTCTTATGTGAATCGCCTCTTTGACCCTGCATGTGTACCAATGTGGATCACGATCAATAAACTATACTTTGTCCCAACTATCCAGTGTTGTGAGCATGCTCTGAAACGGCGGAGGTCTGGGTACGGGCAAGCCGGATGTCTCGGTCGTGCTCCTTTATTCTGTCTTGCATATGTCTTCCAGTCTCGCCGATGTAAACTTTACCGCATTCGCAGGGAATTCTGTAAACAACGCTGGCAGGGTCTTTTGGCCGTACTAAATGTGATCTTAGCATAGTTTCCAACTTGAAAACAGCACGCACGCCTTGTTGTTGTAGGCAGCGGCGAAGCTGTTCAGACAAACCTCTGATGTAAGGTAAAACCGCGGTGGATTTGAACTCAGTCACAGGCTCTTCGTTAGTGTTTAGTTTCCTGGTTTTTGTGACTCTCTTCAAAAAAGAAAGAGGATAACCATTAGAAACAAGAACAGATGACAAGTGCTTTTTTTCTTTGGAAATAACAGAGGGTTTAGTTACGATGTGCTTGGCACGATCGTAAAGGCACTTTACAATACCGCATTTTACTGATCAAGGGTGGTGTGAATCATACGCTAAGTATTGATCAGTGTGCATAGGCTTTCTGTATACGCTGGTGGTGAGGCGGCTGTCCGGTTCTCTTGAAACTGCAGTGTCAAGGAAGGCGAGCCTGCTGTCACTCTCTGTCTCCATGGTGAAGCGGATTGAAGGCTGCTGGTTGTTAAGATGCTGTAAGAAGCTGTCAACGCTTTCGCGATCTAGTACTGTAAAGGTGTCATCTACGTAGCGTTTCCAGACCCTAGGCTTACATAGATATGGTGAAGTTCTTCTATTGCTTGTTCTGCACAAAGATGTGCAATACAGTCATGTGCGCAGGATATCTTGAGCTGATTGAAGAACCTCTCACATGACCTCACTCTTGTTGATTGTTTGTCCATAACACAGTGCACCATATCGTCTTCACTTTAACTTAACATTAAAAGTCCTTGTGTAATTATGGGCGAATTCACCCCTTATGAACAAGAACACCTCTCCTGTTAACAATTGCAGCAGCCTTGTTATTATCCACCTGGTCTTTCAATGAACTAGTACCACAGGGTTGTAACTACTGACTTCTGAACTTTCCCCCTTTATTATATAGCTAGCTTGGTGAGCTGGCAAGATGAGTCAAATCCTGCACTGTGATTAGCTACCCGAGCAGGCAAGATGGAGCTCTCTTGCCCACTTAGGACTTCCCTCCATGTCACGCTAGAAATTGTTTTTTTTTTTTCTGAAAGCCATATAACAAATCCTTTATTGACCAAGCTTGTTCAGTCAAGATGACTTGATATTGTAAAAAGTTAATGCAAAACTCTTAAAAGTGTCAATGAACATTAAAAAATGTACAAACGTTTCGGGCAGAGCCCTTCATCTGTGTAAAAAAGCCCATTGTGGACTTGATATTGGCCTTGTTCTTTTTTCGTGAGTTTATAGACCTTGACTCCATCTCGGTCCATAAAGATGCAAAAATAAAAAGAACTTGGCAAATATCCAGCCATCTTGACCTTACACTTGGTCAATAACCCATATATCTTCTTATTTATTGTTCTTACTGGCAGTTCATGTTCCAGTCTTTAAGTTTGCTATAGTAGGCAGAAATTTTAGATGGCATTTAGTTTATTGTTCTTCCTTTTGGCTTTCCCTACAACTTGAAGGCCCCTTTTATTCCAGGACTTACAAAGCTTATTGATCAATAGGCCCTTTGCAGCTAAGCCATCACGTGACCTACTTTTCATAAAATTATGGGCTGCGACTTTAAGAATGCCAGAAATGGAAAAAGCGTGTCGAAAACATCAAAACGGCCAAGTTTGAAGTCCCTGGCATTAAAAAATGAGATTTTATGGCGGTTTGAATTTTAAAAAAATTAAGAAGATCTGTATGGAAAAAGTTGCTGGAGAGCAAGGCCTTGCTCTCCAGCAACTATTTCCATACAAATCTTCTTATTTTTTTTGAAATTCAAACCGCCATAAAATCTCATTCTTTAATGCTAGCGACCTCAAACTTTGCCACTTTGGTATTTTTGATATGCTCTTTCCATTTCTGGCATTCTTTAAGTTATAGCCCATAATACAAAAGATTTTTAGGAAAAATATGGTCACGTGACCCCAGCTGCAAAGGGCCTATTCTTGGCTATCTCAAGCATGTTTGACTTTTGCTCGGTTGGATTGGTGGTCCCATTCACGACGCCCAAATTAAGAACCAGGCTGTTTTTTTTTGTTTGGAACTTCACTATAGACCAAGAAGGCAAGGTTTGACCTGCCAGAAGCCAAAGGCTCCCACTGGCATATCCCTTGGGAATGAAATGTCACACAATGTTGTCCTATTAGTGTTGTGCCCTGTCCTGGCAAGTAGACTTACTAGGTGACTTTTTCAATTTTGGCTTTCCATAAAGCTCCCCAATTTATTTGTCAAAAAAATGCTGATGCTGCATTTGGGATTTACTAGCATTCGGGCTGTAAAGTTTCTTATGACTGAAGACATGCTCGCACTGCTGAAATGAAAAGATCTCATTAAACTAGGTAATCATGATTGTCCTATTGCTTTACTTTCAAGTTTCCATCAATATGTTAGGCACTTTAATGTCTTAATCAAGTATAGGGTTGACCAATACACCCGATCCGGGTCGTCAAACTGCTGACGGTTCGTGACGGTACACAACCACTCGTCACCATTTGTGAGTTTATGTCATTTTGGTGATTGAGCATTGTCCTCTACACTAATACGAATGTTTGTGGCATTATTTTAGAACAAGGAATATTGTTTCACTTTCGCCTGTTTATTTGTCTTGTTTGTGAGTTGTCGTGACCCTTCACGATCCGTCACCCCTTTTGACGACCTGTTATGGATCGGGTATATTGGACATGTATGATCAAGTAGAGTGGGAGGAGAATTGCTTCAGATCGAAACATTCACAGTAGCAGACTGGTCTTTTGAATGAAAGAATCAAATTGGTTACAAGCAAAAATTTTAAAGTTGTGGAATTTCAAAACAGGCCCACAAGCAGCTGTCTCCTCACAGTAGACTGGGAGCTGGTAATGAGCTTGACTGTTATTTGGATGCTATTGTACGAAGCAGCATGGGTGTGGCCAACAGCTGCGATGGTCGAAGAAGGGAATGCATTGTACAGGCCTGTCAAAGTGTGAGTGATAACACTAGAAGAACTGATGATAAGTGGATTGTTGGACATTTTCTAATGCAACTTCTTGAATTGAACCTCTTGGAACAGAGTTAACCTATCAGTGGCAATCTTTTTAAAAAATGAACCAATAATGTTGAAGAATACAAGCTGCAGATCAACAACAAAATTTAAAACCCAGCAAAGTTACAGAATGTTGTGGACATAATAATTTTTAGGAAACTTGGAGATTTTTTAATTGGTTAAGCTTCTTCCTACAGTTTGAGCCATTTTCATTGAATGGTTCAAGTATAGCTGTCACAAAATGAGTTGCAAGTGAAATCTTATGGGCAAAAATTCTCACTGGTAATAGTTCTTGATCTGCACATTGTGTGCTCTATAGGTTGAAGAGTGTGTAGTACACAAATTCAAGTGAAAGTACTTTTATTGGTCTTTTCATGGATTAAAATTTCTTGTAGAAGTATGGTCTGGATTCTTCAACATCAATGACCAGTCTCGTAACAAAAGATCATCAAAGAATCATTCTTCTGAACTACTACATGTATGCGAAAATAAAATCATAAACACCTTGATTTGATTCTGACAGGTCAGTTGTGTACACAACCAATAACAATTGGAAGAGAACACCTGAGCAAAACACAAAACCACAAACTAATGAACATTGCTGTTTGCAGTTTACTCATTTTCTCACTCTTAACTGGCTTTTCCTTGCTACGCAATGACACTCCATTAATACTTCTGTTGTTCAAGGTTGTCTGTTGTGAGTTTTGTATAACATTTTAATGGGCCATTTTATTTATTGGTGTGGTTCAAGTAGTTGTACAGTAATGGTTACACTAATTATTATTTTTGCACAATTTTATCCTATCTTTCAAGGTTCTTCGGATGAGAAATGAGCTTGCTGAGCTGCAGAAAACTTTTTTAGCAAACCCTTTGTCACAAAGATCAAGGTGACGCAGTTATGCTGTACACTGTACTTTTGTCTTGGGAGAGTAAAGTTTATAATTATTATGGGTCTTCAAAACATAGGTCTCAAAGAAATTAGTTAAATTCATGGTTTTTATCTCACACTTTTTACAACACTGTCTTGAAATCTTGTCTTCTTTTGTAAGGACAGACATTTAGTTTTGCCATCCTCTAAAGAGGCTATTGGTGTGATTTAACTAATTGACTGAGTGGGGGCTTGGTGGCCTTATGGTTAGTGTGCTTGTCTCCAGATCAAGCAATTAAGGTTCGACCCCTGGCCAGGGACATTGTGTGGTGTTCTTTGGCAAGACACTTCACTCTCACAGCAACGTATAATATCCAGATTTAGCCAAGCCTAAAAGTGGAGCTCCAGATTGCAATAACTGACCATAAAATTCAGAAATTCAAAAAAAATCATCAATTGTGAGCATGAAATTGTTCCACATGCGGTTTTGCTATTTTTTTTAAGTTAAAGTTTAACAAGATATACCCAATCAGTGTTACCAAGATTGCAGAAATCATGCATGCAATAGGACTTTCCAAGCCTTGCATACGGCGGCTGCACCCACAGAGTGAGCGGCAGCCTAAACTACTAAGCTGTCCTACTGTAACGATACGATAACGACACAATAATAGCCATTTTCTTCACAGCAATAAAAATAAAGACAATTCTAAAGTTGTTTTGGCCTCTTCTAATAGTTCTAATAGTCTGGATTTCATTTGATGAGGATTAGCATAATTTATTTTGTTCAAACTAACGCAACTATTTTCCTACCTGACAACAGTTAACAAGCTATGAGGGAGTTGCGAATGCCAGTTGCTGGCGACCCATTTTTGATGCCAAATTAGAAGCTTGACGACAAAAAAATGTTTTACATTTTTCACTTTTTACAATCTGATAGTAGTTTTTTTGTAATTGTCGATCCCTTTTCATGAATAGCTAATGTCGATCATCTCCAGTGAGAAAAGTTGCCTGATTTCGTTCCCTCACAAGGCTGCTGCCGAAAAGGAGCCCGGCAGCCTGGGGCACCCAAGAAAGTCCTTTGGGCTCCTAAATTTTTGCAGCAGCTCCCAAAACGTTACCTGTTGGACTCCTAACTTTTTGGCTTTTGCCCTTCTTGGCTCCTTGAAATATTGTTAGGTAACAGCCTTGCCCTCAGCTGTTCGCTTACGTTGACTTCAGGACAATAAAGTTTTTTCTGCCTGCTGAATCCTGATTGAAATTCAAATTTCCTGCACACCAGCTGTATGCAAGGAGAGACGATTGTGCAATGAATATGTCAATTCAAGAAAAGTCAACAATGCGCCAGGGGTTAATTTGTGCCAAAATTTTACCTTCCTGCATACTTCATTCCTACCCTATAAATGGGTAGCGGTGAACTTAATGTTTCGGGTAATCCTGCGATTGACTAGTATCCCATCCATGGGGGAGTAGAAGTACTCCTAGTCACCTCATGCTATAGAAACCAAGGATAAACTCTGGCATAACAGGACACTGGGCTCATATCCAGACTTTACCTGCCTAAACTTGTATCCAGACTGTTCATACCTCTTTACTCTCTTAGTTTTCAAGGTATTGGTGTATGGATGTATGGACGGAAGGATGGATGTACATATGGTCAATCATGTCACACCTAAAAATTTTCAGATCGATGGGTTACCAAATTTTCTGAGGTGTGGGGCTCCGCTTGTGGTGTGGAGGAGCTCTGCTATAAATGGGTAGCAATGAACTTAAAGTTTGGGGTAATCCTGCGATTGACTAACATCCCATCCAGGGGGGAGTAGAAATACTCCTAGTCATCTCATGCTACAGAAACCAATTATAACCTCCGGCATAATGGGCCACTAATAGCCCATATCCAGACTATACCTACCCTGTAACTAATTGACATATTTATTTATAAGTGATAACCAAACTTGTTTGAAGTCATTCTCATTCAAGTCGGTATATCAACAGACATGAACTTGACCTGGCGTCAGAAAGGTTATCAGTTGAGCTGAAGAGACTAGACCATCATGTCTCCACTGCTGTCATAGATCACATCACTACTGTGTTTGCTGATGCTGAGCTCCCAGTACACAACATGATCCAAGCTGCTACGGCACCTCTCCTGGTAAGACTGGAAATGTTAAAAGAATATTTGTGTACAGGACTATCATCAGCTAGTCTGTGTATAAAATAACTAGTTTATAAACAGCCATTCATTGTGTCTATTATTAAAGACCTCGCCACATTCTGAACAGAAACTGCTAATCAACCCTGTAGACCTTCATGAATATGGTGTTTAAAGAAGTACATGATTTTGTGTTCTATTAGCATAGCGGGACTCCCATATCAAAAGGGAAAATTTGAATTACCAGGAAGCCCCTAGGTGTGGCTCATGTGATATTTGATCCTTTAGACATACCACTTAAAGGGGCATTGTCATGCTATTTGGCAACTTTATAAAAAGCTAGGAGGTGCCTTCACTTCAAGTGAATTCCAAAACTAATGATCTAGTTTTGTCATCGAAGACTATTTGAAGATACTGTTTCCTGTCGCCTTTCACTACGAATGGCACGGATGGAAATGGATTGAAATTTGAAAAAATTGGCCAATTTTTTCAAGTTTCGATGCTACGAGTTCCAAAAATCCTCAAGAAATTTATTATGGTTAGCCCTCTCTGATAAAAATCATTTAATATCTTCGTCATAGCTTTACGGAATTAAAGCAATGATTTTAGCACAGCACTGACCTAAAACAGCAAAATCCTCGTGACAATGCCCCTTTAAAACAGAAATGACATTGTTCTTTGTTTAAATTTTCTTCCTTCAAGCACACCCTAAAAGATAGTTTGATTACTAAAAATACTGAAATAAAAGGCCTTGATTTACACCACTAAGCAAGACCATGAGTAATTCCCCAATCCCCAACCTTTTCATATAGAAGTTCCCCTCCACCCCCTGGGTCTATCAGTCATATCTAGTAGCTTAATGCTTCTACCAATAAAGGTGTTGTTAATATTATTTTTAAATTTAATAGTTTTAGAAATACCTCTATTTTCACTGTTAAGGTTATTGAAAGTTAATGAGATTAAAAAAATTGTAATGCATACACATGTACCCCATTTGGGTTGACCAGTTGCTTTGTGAAGATAATGAGAGAAGAATATTAAAGCCTTCATGGCAATGTGTTAAGCATTTTGTTGAAAAAACTAATTGAAATGACCCTGGAATTACAGTGTAAGGTTTTCTCCCAAAGTCGTCTGGCCAGCCTTGCATAGTAAATACTTACAACACTGTGCATTACGTTTTCCTTAAAACAAGACAATCACAGGAAAAAATGAAATGAAAACTGTTAATAAATCTCAAGTCTTCTGTTCCGATCAGTACAGATAACAGGAGTTTTTTAAACTAGTGATTTTGAACCAAACACTTTTTTTTCTATATTTGTTCTATACTGCAACGCATTCAACCTTTTTTGCTCTCAGTTTTATAAATTGACATTCATTCTAAAAATTTTTTCATTCTGCCTTAAGTGAATGTTTTGCTTTACATTATTGGATCAGACATCAACAGTTTTTACTTTACTGTGGTGTTTATTACTTTAAATGTAGGATATGAGTGTACAAAGTCAAGAACATGCAATGATGAGATTTAAGGGAAAAGCTGATGAATTTCAGAAACATGCTTCAAGGCTAGCAGAGGTAGCTAGACAATCTGCGGCGATTTCAGCTGATGCAAGACGTGAGTGGTTATTAGTGATAACTTTATCAAAGACTCCCAGAGACCCATTGACCTTAGCTGAAGTCTCTAGACTGATAAACAAGAAGATCTCAGTGTTCAGTTATGGATGTGATGCAGACAGTTCATTTTCCTTGTTAAATGGAGCTGAACTGAGTTAACCAAAACGGCATGTGCCTACTGTAATGGTGCTAATTAAAGCTATACCCACGTCTATTAATTTTAACTACAGCAGTATTTTTTAGATGTAGTAAAACATGAGAAATCTCTAATAATGGATTACCCAGACCACTTTAATGTAGGGTCTAGCATTCTAACTATAAAAACCACCAACATGATGCTACTTACATGTATTACTTGTAAAATTGCACCATGCCTTAGCGATACGTAATTTCTTTCTTCATTTACAGGAGTGCACTCTATCAACAGCACAGCTAGTGACGTGGAGAAACTCGCTCCACAACTGGTGTCTGCAGCTGTAAGAGTGCGGCAGACTCCTAAAGACGCAAGCTGTACAGAGCATCTGGGACTGCTGAGAAGGGACTGGACAGCAAAGATTCATGCTCTTACATCAGTGGTTGATGATGTCACAGACTTCAATGACTTTGTGTTGATGACTGGTATGTTAACCTTTCGTTTCCAGTTGCAATTGTAGTTGAAGTAGGAAGACAAGTCCTGAGAATTACCCCAACCTGTCTTGATTTAATGCCAAATTTTCTCAATAACAGTGATGCAAAATGCATTAATTATTATTTTTTATAAGTGCAGTGAAAATAACGTGGATGGCAAGTTCTTGCTTCTGTTTCAGTTTTCTTTCTCTTGGTTTTGTTTTTCTTTTGTACACAGAATGCATTTTGTTCAAAGTCTTCAAAAAAGAATAGATAAATTGTTGTCTATGTAAATGTGTCTTATTGGTTGATGCAGTTACCAGTAATATTAAGTAATGTGTGCATGGACTCGATAATCTTTCACCTTCCAGACTTTAACATCCAGGAAGATATTGCTTGTTGCCGTGAAGCATTACAACAGCAAGATATCCAGAAGGTGTCCCAGACCTGCCTCAGAATGCTTGGCCGAGCAAGGAGAGTAGCCATGGTTACTAAGAAAGAGATGAATATGACTGCTGACCCAATGTACAAAGGAAACTTACAGTCAGCTTGTGATCAGCTGGAATCAGGTGTGTATGGTACATAACTTGGTGAACTACCCCCTAATCAACCCCTCTCTAAGATGTACCCCGGGAGGATTCCAATGTAATAAGGGCAGGGGTGCTTGTTGTATCTTTTAGGGGATAAAAATGCCGTTTTGGTATCTCTTATTGTATTCAGCCCCAAAAGGTCAGCAGTGGAAGCTTCTTTGTGGTACTGATTAGGGTATTGAGCCAAAAGAAAAATATGACACAAGTTAATGTGTCCGGGTTGTTTTAGAATTTGTGCCTCTGGGTGGAAAAAAAATTCAACCCACGACCACAAAACAGGATCTTGGTTCCTTGTAAGGTTTGTTTTCAAAATTTCCAAAGAGCGTCCCTGTCCTTTAACGGTATATCGGAGTTCCCCCCCCCCCCCCCTTCCCCCAGGAGATAGACCCCTGGAGTTGGTTCTTGCTCTAAATTAAGCAACTGACACTGGTAAAGAATATTGGAGAAGTGGTTTCTAAGTTAAAATCACTTCAGAGTCTGAATATTACACAGACAGACAGACAGACAGACAATGACAATATGGGTCAATCCCCACAATTGGAACAGACATTACCAAGAAAATAGAACAGATAATTATGCAACCATTTGATGCATGCACGGCTTTTGCTCTTAAATTACTTTCTTGACATACATGTATGAATGAGTGTGAACTTTTAAGTTGTGGTGCATGCAGTAGCTTGCAATATCAGTTTTAGCCATGACAACATTTGCTACTGATCAACAAAAAAGAGAATGAACTATATTGGTTTTTTGTGGAACTTTTGTGAACTGGTTTCAGTAAAGGTAACTCTAAAGCCAGTTTAATAATATGTCAAAGGATCCAAAGGAGGAAGAACTATGTTGTAATGTTTTTCTTTGTAGTCCTTCCAGCTCTAGTTCTGAGTATAGAAGGAACCTTGGTTAATATGTCAGATGTTGAGCAACACAGCAAGCTTTGCGAGAATTCTGAACTGCTCGGAGACAAAGTGAAGATGATCAAATCAGCATTAAAACGTCCTGCAGGAATCAGCATAGGTTTGTTTTATTATTTTTTTTTTTGTAGTGTACTGCCTGATTTCAAAATTGTGCCTTACTGTTTTCTCAAAGAAGTAAGTGGAACATTCCAGGTTTAGGTCTATGTGGAAGTGAATCTTGTTTTAGCATTTTTGACAGTGTTTCATATTTTTCTCTCCCGGCCTGTACCTCTGTAATTTGATTTACTCATGTCCTTCTATGGCTTTTAAACCTTAATCAATGTCAACGTTATGTGAGTGATGAAGGTGTTGTGTTAAGAATTACTGAGAATCCCAAACTATCTAGCTCTACCGTAACCTTTCATAATAGTTACCTGTATGTAATGCCATGAGAGGTAAGAGTGGCTTATAACGATCCAATATTGATGGCCGCTCGGCATACACCACTGGGAGGCAATGGGTAACTATATGGTATTTTTTCTACAAGATTATGACAGATATACATACATGTATTCAACTTTGAATGCAGACAATTAGGGTGCACACATTTGGGGTGCATTCTTTGGGGTGATCTGGATCAGCATCAGTGATTCAAGCTCTGTCTAGATCATGGTGCATCAAAGGATCCGATGAATTCATGACCAGAGTGGATTCATCATTTCCTTTGATGCACAATGTTCCAGACAGATCCAGGATCACTGATCGTGATCCGGATCAACCCAAAAGAGGGCACCGTACATTTACCACTGGTATTGATGTTAATCACTTAGCATCCTTTCAATTGCTCATGAAATAAATCCTTTTTTGATATAAAACGATATTTTTATCGCAGATTTAACTGATTATGGCAGTGAAGATACAGGCATCAAAGACAACATGCTGGATTTGTTTGAGATTTTAAGAGGACATCACCCTACGGCAGGTAACCATGAAAAAGCTTTGTTTCACCTTTCTTACTTCAAGCGTCGCGTGAAATTTGAATGTACTTAAGTTCTCTGCAAGAATAATAATCTGTGCATGCGCCAAAACAATTAGCTCCGGTGTCCTCCGGTGCGAGGTTTTGATTCAAAGGTGCTGACCAGAAGGATTGCAGCCTCTGTGAAAGTTGTCTGGTACTTTCACAAGGACTGACTTAGAAACGACAATTGTTTTTACTGACTGAAGTAAGTATTGCATACTCTTTACTTGTCAAGTCTGATTATTGTGGTTGCTGTTTTTCTCCAGATAGTGACACAGTGTCAGTTGGTGAAGCAGCGGATTTACTAGAGCTTGGTAGTGAACCTGTTAAAGTAACACCTTTGGAACCTGCTGGTTTCCATGTAGAAGAAGTAAGTGTAGAACAGCAGATTGTCTAAATTTGCAGATTGTCTAAATCGGAGAAGACTTGGCGAAGGGTGTGATTGATCATCCTTGATAGTCGTTTTTGTTGCAGAGTGTACTATTGGAATGGTTTTGGGTTTTGGGGCTGCTCGCCACTAAGGAACTAAGGCGCTATGCACTTAGCCGCTATGGCCCTATGTCGTTAAAGTGTAAACTGCTTGTTTAATTAATTGACTTCAATTTTATCAATTAGTCTAGATGCAAGGAAGTGGTGGGGTTTGGGTGGGAAAGGTACATGTGTAACACTGTACTCTACGTAAAACATGTTTCATGTACCTCAGTCAGGTGTGAACATTGCAAAGCTAGATATTCGTTTCACTTAACCGCTTGCTCTCCTTGTGGTAATATTCTCTCTTGAATAAGACTAATTTGCTTTAAACGCATGCGCAGATTAGTTAGCGTTCGGATATAGTCAGGGAGGATACATGGCATACTGTATCACACACAAATGTTGAGTGGTTTACCATATGGTAGAACCCAACATGTAAGAGACATGCATTCTGCACAGTGTTATATACTGTGTTTCCACGGGCTGTTTTATGTGTCTTGCGATGTCAGGTAGTGCCACTTGTCCCATTTTAGTGCAAACGTGAAACGTATCTTTTAGGATTACCCACAGGTCGGCTCAACAAATAGTATTAGTATTTACACACTCAGTGATCTTGGTGTTTTAAGCAATCCGATTGGTTCGCTATCTCTGGCTAATTAACAATTATCCTGCAAAATCGCACGGAATATCGTCTGATACTTAGCCGACGAGGCCGTAGGCCGAGTCGGCTAAAATCAGACGATATTCCGCGAGATTGAGCAGGATAATTGTTTTATTATTCAACAAATTGATAACAAAATTGATTTCCAAGCTCGTAACATTTTCAAACCTTTCTGTCGACATTTTTTCACTTCACTTTTTCTTCCCACGTACGAAGCTACGTATATCGCCGGATATCTGTTACCTACGGATGACAGATATCGAGAGCATCATGACCATATTTGGATAGTGTTACAATCTGTTGAATAATAATTAACAATTATTCTTTGAAATCTCGGTAAATATTCTGCCACTATTCACCGAGATTGAGAAGAATAATTGTTAATTATCTGCTGTTTTCAAACTACAATGGTATGTTTCTCAGGGTTCAAATAAAGAAGGTTTGTTTATGTCTTGCCTTAATTGCGTCTGTAAGAGAAACTAAAAAGTTCCCGAGTTAGTGGCTTTAAAATTCTGCAAATTGTAAATTTGGGATAAAAGAAACCAGAAAGTGCTCAAATATTACTGCAGACTCCGTAGCACCTAAGGAATGCGCAAATTACGACCAAGTAGGGCTGCTTACCTTAAATACTTCTCGTTGAAACGCGTCTCAGTTGTATCAATCAATATGGTTGTGTATTAATTTTGAATTGTTTTGTTAACAAAAAAGGTGGCAACAGAAAAGAAAGTGGTATTCTGTGACTATCTGATAATTAAATTGGTTCTTATTCATCGGTGACAAGAGAACAAACAAAATCGTTCCTCTTCCATTTCTTCATCAGATATTTAACGTTCTTTCATTTATCCCAAAAAAAACAAGCACATCTTACGTGTGTTTTGGAGAAAACAAGGGCTTCATGTTACATACCTTTGCGAAGAAAACAAAAGTATCAAGTTACAAAGTTGGCGCGAACAGCTAAATTCTCACGTTTGTTCAACGTACTATTGAATTTAAAATGAACGAAAATCATACTTATTAAGTTATCGTAAAACACCATAGTAAAATTTAAAGGCTGTCGTGACGCAGTAGTTGCACGTAATTTTTGGACCAAGAATGAAAATACAAACTTGAAACATACACACTACTAAGGGGAAAAGCTCTAACATACTACCAAGGGGTGAGTACTGACTTATGGGACTACCGTGCCAGAGCTATCAATTGCACTCTGCACTATCTGAGATTGTCTCATTAGTTTAAGATTACACTTATCTATAATATCACACGACGTGACTCGGAGACTACTCGTGATGTTTATTTTTTTACTTTTCCTCTTTCTTAATAGTCAAAACAAACCCTATATACTATTGCACGGGTTATGTATTAATTTTAAACATTAGATGAGGCCGATTCAATCATGCTTTGACTCACTTCAGATCGAACCAGAATCAGAATCTCGTCATGATAAGGTGTTAAGAGACGCAAAGAAACGGGACGCGTCACGGGACAGATCCCTGCTAACACGCAGCATTGATTCTGAAGACCTGCTCTTCAACTTCTCAGAAGATGATGAAATGGACAGGATCAACAGGAAAGCGCTATTAGGTACATTGTGTTAAAAAATATATCTATTCGATTGTAGGAGGTATTTCGGCGAAAAGTAGTTGAAAAATTCAGAAACTTGTTTAACTTTGTGCATTTTATGTTGGTAAGAATGATAAAAAGTTGTTTTAACTGCGTTTTGGGAGAATTTTTTTATGCATATTTGTATGTTATCTTCTTATGAGCTTCTTTTTCTTTTAGCATAGAAAACGTCTATTAATTTGTTTTATCTTCGATGAAATGTGATTGTAAAAGTTAAAGAATATTTTGTCACTTTGCCTTGTTCAGTGTTACGCGTGAGAGCATTTGGGCATTGTCCTGAAGAGTGTGTATTTTGAGTCTGGAATTCAATGTAAAGTGGTTTCATTGAACTGCATGTATTTTCAGGGATAACTGAGAGGCACTGGGACGAGGCTCCATTGTCAGCGGCCATTGTTCGCCCCATTAAACCGTCCCAGACCTCTCGTGCACCAGTCTCCAGACTCCTGAATGCCATGAAGGCCAGAGACTTCGACTTAGCTGAGTTGGAACTAAGAAAAGTCGAGTCAAGAGGTTCTGCATTGAGAACACTGGCAAGCTCTTCTGCAGATAAGTCGAGGAATCTGGAAGGAGTAAGGTAAGAAGATATATTGCAAAATAACTAACAGTAGTGAGGGCATACGAAGCAATTGTTCTTGAAGGTTTTTTCATGTTTGTTTTTGTCTTCATGCCTCAGGCTTGTTCGAGTGTCTGCAGGAGAAATTGAGAAACTCACGCCACTTATCATACAAGCAACACGTGATTTCAGAACCAACCCACGTGATTTGGTTGCTGTTGAACGCTTGCAGACCATTGGTCGAGAATGGGCTTCTAAAGTGCACGTGCTGTCTGGAGCTGTTGATGAAATTGTGACTCCATGGTCAGCTGCCGCTTCTAAGCTGGCTTTAGCTGCGACCTCTGGTGACGCAGAAGAGTTAAAAAAACAGGTAGAATATTTTGTGACGGAATCTATACATAGATACTGTATCAGACAGCCTCAATTTCCTTCCTTGACCGGAATCCTGGGCAGGATTTACCTATCTGACTCCGCAGTAGTCGACAATATTATCGCTCAGGTTAAAAACACGCCAAGGTTGACTTGACTCAGGTCTAGTAACCCACTGGAAATCGTTTTTGATTTCCCCCCCCCCCCCCCCAAATCTCCTCCTATCTGAAACCGCAAGAAACATGACGTAACCTAATGGCGACAATGAAAAATAAATGTTAGGAATGTTGCTGGAAGTGCCAAAATCTTAATAAATGTCCACAAGTTTCTGGACTGTGCCCATCATCAGTGATCTCTGATGAAGGGCACAGTCACGAAACTTCTGGACATTTATTAAGATTTTGGCACTTCCAGCAACATTCCTAACTTTCATTTTTTCTTGAAGTAACAAGTGCCACGCAGCTTACGAAGTCAGTTTTAACTTCTTTCATTATTTAATGGCGACATGCTGATGTCACCACTTTCGTAGTGTCTTTGCGCAGAACGTGAAAATGTACATACACTAAATCAGGCATGACAAGTCTGACAAGCTAGAGCAAGTTTTACCAGTTTACTGAACCAATCGTGAAGCTTAGTGAATGCAAGACAAATATGTTGTTCTCGTTAGGTGGACAACATAAACAAGCATGTTCTACGCCTCAGACAGCTTGCTGTGGCAGCAAAAGCTGCTGGTGATGCTGAAGACTACGCTATGGATGCTGGGAATGAAGGTGAAGCAGCTGCGCGTGACCCAGCCTCTCTCCAGCGTGTCGAGCAAGTTCATATGACGTCAGGAGAAATCGAGCGAATGACACCTCAGTTGATTACAGCTGCCCAGGTAATAAAGCCATTTGATAATTACAAATATATGTCTGTCTTTGTATTTTAAGCTTAGAAATATGTGTTACAGGACAACTATGTTTTACGGGAAAACTTTCTTTGCCACATGTAGGGTGATTTTCGTATTAGTTTGTAGTCTTGTTTACAGGGCATTTCTGAGGTTCTCTTATTTTCCACCTCCTTAGAAACTAACATTTCCGAATTCGAATTTGATTTACATAGAGGACCGCACGAAGCCAGACGGAAGTTATGTCGATTTGTCTTTAAATTCAGTAAGCTGTGTCCATCTGCTCATTGATTTATCTATTTTTTTGTGCCTGCAGGCGCTGTCAAGAGATCCAACAGACATTGCCAATGTTGAAAGACTGGAACTTCGCCGAAGGGACTGGGCCTCAAAGGTTCACAGTCTGGTGTATGCAGTCGATGACGTCACTGTAGGGACCTCTGCGCCTGTCGAACAATTGGCTGCTGTTGCCCTGGCAGGAGACCAGCATGCTTTGCAGGAAAACTCGCGGATGTTAACGTCATATGCGCGAACTCTAAAAGGAATGGTTGATGCGGCAATAGCAGGGTGAGTGACCCATAGGCTGAAAGGGGTTAAGAAGGCTTTGATAAAGAGTATTGTGACGACGGGTACAGTTTAACTTGGAACATGGTTGGTACATCTCATTTTCTCTTTGGACACTCAGTATGGTGAAGAAATTGTTTCGTTAATGTGTATGGAAGTGTCCCAGCCCGTGAAGTTATGGACTTAATGACATGACATTGAGCATTGAGCACTTGCTCCACGGGAAACAGTGAGTTTTATTTCACTGCAACCCTCAGTCATTGCTGGCTGTTTTGGGAAACAACTTTCAACAGTGTGTTGTGTAAAGAAAAACTCTCGCTTTTTAAAACCTCCCTAGCTTTCTTAGTCATGTATTAAATAAAAGTATGTCCATTCATGGTTTAATTCTCATGTACTGATGCGAGTGTTTTCTGTGTTTTGTTTCAGTTGTAATGATCCCAAGAAAGTCAGCTTAGCTAAGGCAACTGTAAACTCCGTTGAGAAGTTGACCTCTGACCTTCAAGACACGGCTCGCTCGGTGTCGGAGATGGCATTACGAGAACGAAGAACACTGGAGCAGAGCTTGTCATACATGGGGGTGGTGGAGAGGATGAATTTGCTTCAGAGGGAATGGGCTACAAAGGTAATGAAAACACAACACTTTTACTCTGGGTAAAGTCATACGGGGGAACTGGTACCTAAAGAATTTCAGGTTGCTTTTGTCCAATAACAATTTGGAGCGAGTACTCTTAAACTTGTCACGTCATCTTGCTGCTATGTTGTGACTAAAACCAGCAACACTTCATCTTGCATACATCAAGGCTAACATGCATCGTAGTATGTTGGTTTCGTGAACGCTTTACCAGATACCCTGATGTACCACCAGATACTCCCAACTAACGTATAAGAAATGTATAAAGGAAGTAAGTTTTTAAAGAAACTGGTGCTGCGTCGGTGGGAGTATTACAAAATAATTTGGTTTAATCAACTGGGTTGATAATGTGAATTGGCCACCGTAAAGAGATTCGGAAGCTGACGTTTCGAGCGTTAGCCCTTCGTCGGAGCGAGTCGAGGAATTGTGGGTTGTGTGTGGTTTATATACAGAAAGATGGAGCTACGCTATTGGTTGGTGCCGGGCAACGTGAAAAACAACGGAATAAATTAGTTGAATGAAAAGCGTTCGTTGATGCCGTGAGGATTAAGAGTGCCGATTCAGAAGTGCGTTCCAAACGAGTGAACAACACGGAACTTTTAAATGCACACCGGCACGATGCAAAACATGCCCTTTCATTTGCAACGTTGATAAATTGTCGGGACCCAAGCGATCCATTAAGATCACTGATCATTTTACCTGTACCTCAGCCAATGTCATCTACTGTTTAACTTGCACTCTTTGCAAAAAGTTATATATTGGCGAAACAGGTAGACGACTAGGCGACCGATTCCGAGAACATCTTCGCGACGTAGAGAAAAACGACAAAAACGCATCTAAACTGGTCGCTAGACACTTAAACCTGCCGAATCATTCTACGCAACATATGGCAGTCTGCGGCCTCGCCCTACATCAAGGAAGCACAGAAAGCCGCAAAACTCTAGAACAAAAATTTATTTTTCAAATCGGCACACTTAATCCTCACGGCATCAACGAACGCTTTTCATTCAACTAATTTATTCTGTTGTTTATCACGTTGTCGGGCACCAACCAATAGCGTAGCTCCATATTTCTGTATATAAACCACACGCAACCCACAATTCCTCCATTCGCTCCGACGAAGGGCTAGCGCTTGAAACGTCAGCTTTCGAATCTCTTTACGGTATCAACCCAGTTAATAAAACCAAATTATCCTATGAGAAATGTCATCCAGTGAAGGGAATTGATATTTTGTACTGAAAGATAAATTTCCAACCTTATGGTGTGGAAAAGCTGTTTTTTGCCATGACAGCATGTTTCAGTAAAACGAACTGTGAATTGCAAGGGGTGCGAGCTTCAAAGAGGTAATGAAATTATATTCCATAATAATATACATGGAAAGGGTAGCCATAGGTCAGGAAGAAGTCTGAGAAAGTTAATAACAAATGTTGTAGTCCAACCTGTGTGCTGACTGCGTCTTTATGAGCTGCAATAGAGTATGACTATACCTCGGTATTGGACTGGAACTAGCTTGTAATGGATTAAAAAGAGATTAAAATCATTTTGCATTCGTACTCCTCGCATTAGCCTCATTTGCATGCTACAACCGTGGACAAATTGTGTTGGAAAATGGGAAGAACATGAACTCATAACCGTAGTACCTATTGAATAACTGCCAGCACCCCCATTCCCCCTTTCAATGTTGGGAAATAGTGAATGCAAACTTGTGTTAGATCTAAGTGTTTTGTCAACATTGCACAAGGGTGGGGAGGGGCAAAATGCGAAAAAAAAGGAAATTTCCAACCCTTGTGACCAAGGTTGTAGTTCCAGTCCTTTATCGACAATACAAAATGGTTTATTGGATACACTCGGTTGCTCGCTTGTAAAAGACCAACTTGAAAATGGGCTTTATCGGATTTTCCCCAAACTGTAGGTTCATCTGCTGACAGCTCTCGTTGACGACCTTACCGCTGAAGCATCGGCACCAGTGGATCGCCTCGCGGGCGCAGCACTTGCTGTTAGTAAAGCAGAACTTGGAGAAAAAATACAACAACAAAGCAGATTTGAGATGCAAGCGGACGAGCTGAAAGCACGCGTGGCACGCGTCAGAACGCACGCCAGTAAAGCTGTGGAGAATTCCCGCCACGCGAGTAAAGTCAGGACTGTTCGCGTGACTGGTGACTTCATCGATAGGTTGACACCGCAAGTTATTGCCGCGGCACGTGCTCTGGCAGGTGAGATAACTTTGTGTCTCATAAACTGTTAACGGGGTAACACAGTAGTTACATCCTCATGTTTTTTTCTTACTTCTTTTAAGTCCGTAATTTTAGCATGTTTCTAGATATTTTGAGTCTTATAGCTTTCTTCTTTTGATTACTCAGGACCGCTCTTGGAGATAGTCAAGAAGTAGGGCCGATATTCCCCCATGTAGTGAGCTGCCTTTTGTTTCTTTTCCAATATATCTTAGTCATTACTCATTGAATGAAATTTCAGACAATCCAGATCAGCCAACTGTGGAACATTTCCAGATGTTGCGGCGTCAGTGGGCGTCCAAAGCACAGTTGTTAATGGCTACACTTGATGAACTACCTGATGCTGACACTGCAGCAGTGCAAGGTAAATAATATCACGTGCAACACGCGCGAATATAACCAGAGTGTGTCCGCTTTAGATAAACGCACATCACGCTTCTCGCGTGTAAAATGCCAGATGAGAAACTTTTAAGTAGTGTTGGAATGCGGAGCGAGGGAATAATTTTTGAGCGACGGTCTAGAGTAGTTTATTCAAAGCGTAACGAATGGTGCTTTCAAACTGTGGACCACAAATAAAGAGGCCGTTAATTGTGTGGTTGATGACTTTGAGCTTCCATTTGGTAGTGAAATATTGCTTACCACAGCTTTCCAGTAATAATGGTAAATTCCGTATTTAGTATTTATTATCTCTTCCTGGTACATTATTCACCCATCCCACCCCCACCGCTAACAAGGAGAAAGTACATTTGAACGTCCTGTAAGCGACCACCCAAAATGTCAAACCCTAGGTGGCTGCTTACCTGACGAGGCTGCTTACGAGAGCTTAGACCATATTAGGGCAAAATTTTGTCTTATTAGCATATGGTAAGTAAACTGTACAGCCTTACCCCATGTTTTAAAAGTTTTATTCGTGTGAAAAGTCAATTTCAGGACAAATCCGGTGCTTCCCAGTGGGAAGTTTCCGTCCCTTGTACTACCCAGGAATGCGATATGATTACAACAACTTACCATTCAATTTGCGCTTCATTATCTGTCAAGTAGTCGCTCACCGGAGATTAAAAGCAAAAGACAATTTCAGACTTTTAGTTCTAAAACTAGTCGCGGTGGCTGACAAGAGGTTCCAAATATAGGTGATTTCACTTCGAAACTTGATATTTCGGAAAACTAGTCGCTGAGGAGAGGTCGCTTATGAGAGGAGATCGCAACCGGAGGTTCGACTACAGGGCACAGAGGAGTCCTATTTGACCAGTTAAGGAGGCTCAAAGCAGTTTCCAGCGCTTTCCAAGACGTAGATTTTGAAGGGTCATAATTACCACTCTTTATCAATTGATGCTATAATCATGGTAACAAAAAAACTACCCAATTACTGGTAAACACATTGGTGTTATTTTCGTGACACAATGGGTTACCATAGCAACACTAAGATGTGCTAAAAACACTCTTAGTTTTAGCTCTAAGCGCTTTATTTTGTAAACGGCCCAGTAAAATGTTTTCTTATTGTAGAATTTTGATAAGTAGGATAAGGTTCAGAGCCACCTTAAATTTTCGAAAATTTAAGGTGGCTTGGAATGTGCTGGAAACTACTAGCGGGTTAGAAATCCTTTCCCGAAGTTTTACAGCCAATCAGGGTAAACATGCTGGAGATTTTTATCAGTCAATCAGAAGCAAAAAGAAAACCTTGCGACTTCACTTTGTATTTTTCCGGGGACACGTCATTTGTGTTGGTTCTGATTGGCCAACTATCACTCGTCGTTAGTGTTTGACGACTGTTATTATAGGAAACGTCCTCTATTGTATAACTGACCAATGAAAATAATCTTCCAGTGAAATAGGCTTGTCCCTCAGATTCGTAGAATCCCTTGAGGCTAAACAGAAAAGAAATGAGTGAGCATAAATCTTTTTTTCGTTAGATGTGTTTCAGGATTTATTAGGCATCTCTCAGTTAGACCCCTCACAAAGCTTTGAGTCCCTGAACGAAGAGGAAAAAGAAGCTATCGCGGGCTCAACTCGTGGGCTGCCGTCAGTGACACCCTTACACGCCCAGGAAGACAGTTTGCAACAATCCTCCACTCCGTCGAGAAGTTTGCTACCTGGAATGGGTCGATCACCAGAGATAAGCTCCTACTTTGATGACATGGCATTGACTAATGTAAGCTTTTCATCCTTCCTTGTAGCAATGAAGTGGTTTATAATCAAGTCATCGAAATCCTTGACACTGTTTTTTTTCTAGTACAGTCAACTGACAATAATTCTTTACCCAATCAAGAGTAGAGAATAAAAACGTTTTTGACGGGGAAGAGGGGCATTGTTATGCTTATTTTGTGCCATTTTCCGAATGTCCACTTCCGAGATGTTATTTAGCAATTTATATTTAGCATGAAAAAGTTTATTCGTTATCAAATACTTCATCAAATGTCAAATCGCAATAAGCAAAGTAAGAGTTTCGGCGCTGACTGCGGAACAGGTCGCCTTTTGGAGGTGTCTGTAAGGCGAAGTGAAGTTTAGTGAAACAACAGCGCTAACAGGCTTGCACAAACTTTCTTGCATGGTACTTTTTTCTCTCTACAAAGAGGACCGATTCCCCGGAGAGATCATGTTCATTTTCCGACACCGAGAGTGCTCCAGAGGTTCGTCGGTTGCGAGGGCCTTGGGGATCAGCTAGTGAAACGGACCTCATGAGAAAGGCTCTCGTTGATGAGCTCCATCAACGCTTTTCCTCGGCGGAATCTCTGAACCGGGCTGGAATTGCGGGGCGCTACAGTGTTCCTACTTCTCGTCATCGGCTGAGAGCTGCAAGTATCTCGGGACTTACTCGCGGTGACGCTGAGTGGAAATCGACTTCCATTGAAGAACTGAGGGCGAGAAAAAGCTCCAAGTCAATAGAGGTAAGTATATTAATTTTACTATATGTCAAAGTACTTGTGTCCTTGCTTATAAAGAAGCTCGATAAAGGAGGAGCCAGGCTCTAGGACTGGAATCAGTTGGAACCGTTAGGATTAAGGCGACCAGAGAGTATTGTTTATTCCTTATGAATGGAATGCTGGTCCATTGCAAGTTAGTCCCTGGCATTTGGAACGTTTTGGAAATTTGGAATGGACTACTCTCCATCCTCCAGGGGGGTCAATTTAATAAAACCTTTACACTTGTAATCTACAAGTCGGACCATTTGAGTTTTATAGAAATCGTTACAAGTCCAGGTTACATGTGTTCGCTACACCTGTAAGCGATGCTTAAGGTCAAATACTTTTACAAGAGTCCGACTTGTATTTTTACAAGAGTCCAACTTGTAAATCACAAGTGCAAAATGCAAGTCGTATGTCAGTTGTGTACATTACATACGACAAATTCAAATTATGTCGTCTTCTAAAGAAAAGGAACTCTACGAGTTCCAGAGACGTCAAGTTATATGCCAACTGTTCAGAGCATGCGCCATAAAGCGCGCGATAGTGGCGGCAAATATGCTCTTTTGTTGCTGTTGTGCCGCCATATTGGTTTATTGTTCGGTAAGAGACTGGACACGAAATTGCTACGTCATCGGATTCGAAAATTATATCCGGATTCATCCGTTCACAAGTTATCGAATTCGTTGAGGATTTTTTTTTTTCACTCTGAGAGCGGATTTAAAAATGTCCGGATTCGCTCTCGAATTCTCCGGATGCGCGTATCCGGAAAGAAAATAGTTGTGGATTCAAAATTATGCGGATACGGGTGGAAATGCGGATTTTACAACTGTAATGCTGCAGTTGTAATTTACACTTGTATTGGACGCGCAATACACTTGTAAATTCCAGTGTAGAAAGTACTTTTATTGGATTCTTGTATTTACAAACTGGACTTTACATGTGTAATTTGTGGGTGTAAGAACCACAAGTGTATTTATTTATTTAATTGACCCCTGGTTGAAGAAAAACGCGGGAAGCGTGTAGTGTCACGCGACCTGGGGCCCGTTTCTCGAAAAACCCGGTAACTTAACGGGCCCGAAATCATATTTTGAAAATAGTCTCATAACGATTAGGGTATGTTCTGACCTCTAATAAAGTCCATTTTGTTTCTTAAGCTGATAACTTTACTCTATTATTTTCAAAACTTCTGACACTCCATCTAGAATGGAAAACAAAACAGCTTAACAGGCCCGGCCGTGAGCTTCGAGAAACGGGCCCCTGCCCCGGGACTCGAACTAGGACTTCTCGATACGGTACATTAAATTAGGTGGCCATCATGTAGTGAACTATTTCATGGCAGTTACTATTAAAACTCATGAACGACGATTTGTTTCAGCTCGCCGCTCAACTCCTACAAGAAGAAACAGACAAATGGGAGGAAGAGAACAATTCAATCGTGATGGTTGCCAAGGAAATGGCTCATCAAATGCTTGAGATCGCCAAGTTTGCTCGGGGACGAAACCGACTTCAGGTACCACAAAATGCATCCAAATCGGGGTCGTGTCGGTCATTGTATGGTCTTGTAACGAAAACCTTCCTTTCGTTTCTGCCAAGCCTCTGACATTTCGTCCGCAATGTTTAACAAGATCGTTTTCCTTTTAACAGTATGACTCGAGCTTTTGTTCGGGCGAGTATTCGGCGACGTGAGGCCGCGTTTATGTTTAAGCTAATGTAATTGTGTAGTGAGGAAAAGGTGCCCATTAAAAGTTCTCTTCTCGTCCTAAACAGAATAAAATGGAAATGATTAACACAGCAAAAGCTATTGCGTCCAATGCCAAGTTCATTCTCAAGTTTGCTCACGTCATTGCTGAACAGACTGTCGACGAAAGGTATGGAAAAGATCTGCCCGTCTTAATTTTCAAATTTGAGTGAGACACAAACTACAATGGTATATTGTTTCGTTGCTTTTTTCAGGAGTAAAAGTGATTTGCTGTACTATGCTGAATTCCTGCCAACCATCAGTACACAGCTCAAAATCATTTCGTCTGTTAAAGCTGCCACTCCCTCAGACATTTCGGTAGGTTTACACGTATAAATTACTTGTTCTACGTTCATTAAACTCCCCTCCGACACATGCGAAAAAAAAAAAAACTTGCCACGCAACGCTTGACCAAATGGACCTTGTTACAACGCATGCGTTCCTGTTCCAATACTGCTCTCCAGTTTCCGCTCGCTGTTATCTGATCTGGTTTTTGCTTTCTCTTGCAGGCAGACGCAATGCTGGTAAAAAACGCACAGAATCTTATGCAAGCTGTTGTGAAAACTTTGAAAGCTGCTGAGGCCGCTTGTGTAAAGGTAGCGTGACACTTAGACTAAAGAAAAATATGTAAATCTTATTTATAGTGTAATATAATATAAATCTTATTTATAGTGCTCATGCACTTAGCTGACGCGTTGTTAGTTGTTTCACTGAGTAGAGAATCATATTTCAGTGTTTCTCTTGTTTGCTTTTAGGGTATCCGTCCACCTGGGCAAGATGCTTCGTCTGATCACACGGAAGCCGCTGACCTCGCTTTTCAGTGGAAAAAGAAACTAAAAAGACAGCGTGCAATTGAGGTTCTGACCGCATCACGTGACCAGCTAGGCCTGCGCAGACGAGAGAAAAACAGCTCCACTCCTTCTCTGGTAGATATTGTTCACGTCTAACACAAAGTCCTGCTTGCAGAGATACTTTTGGGTCAATTTATACCACAGCCAAATTATCCGTCTGGGAGAAAATGTCGTTTCCAAAAGACTTTGTGTAAAGAATACTAATAGTATAAAGGCCATTAGAAGGCTTTCGTTGTAGAACTGACATGTAAATAGGTTTGTCACAAGTGAGTTTACAATAAAAGCAATTCCTTCTTCGGCTGTTTGCATCTTTGTGGTTTTGGTGAGGCAAGGAATAGACATTTTATGATACAACACCTATGTACAAAGCCTTCTTTTCAAGAATACATGTGCATACATGCAAGTCTCAAGCGAAGGTTAGGAGTCCACTCACTGTACGTGTTCATTGTCACTCATCTTTTGTAACTGTTGCTGTTTGAATAAAAAAAACACAACGCAATGATTTACGTAAGAATCTCGCCTTAAAAATATACCAATCAGGGTATGCGTTATATCGGCTACAAACCAGACCCGTAGCAAGCAGAAAATTATTAGGGACTTTAAGATATGGTACGGCGAGGCTGTAGTACGGCGGCAAATAGTGAAAATCACTTCC
>JAHPZR010025566.1:45000-51581 GCA_019787425.1 Platygyra sinensis
CGGTGATGCGGTTTTGCGTTATTTTTGGTGCGGTTTTTGCGGTATTTTGGTTTTAAAACACTGAGCGGTTTGCGGTTATTGCAACCTTTAGGTCGCGGTTTTCGGTGAAAAAAAGCGTCTGCGGTGATGGCACTCTTAGGAACGGTCGGCATCCTGTTGTTTTGCAAACGCGAGATAAGTGATTTGTTTTACAACGCATCAGGGTTTATTATATCAGTTTACAATTTAACTCTTTGGTTTGCAATTACGGCCTTTTCCAGTTAATACTTAATGTGATTAACCGTTTTGGCCAATGATGCGTCGACTTTGTGAAATGTTAGCTTGTACAGCCTCGTGTTCTCGTTTCTTTGATTCAATGCGCAACAATGGCAAGTGAGGTTGTCGGGGTCGCAACTGAAAGCGAAGAGGACGTGCAGTTTCGGTATTCGGGAAAAAATCCGATGCGGTTTGCGGTTTTTTGGCGTATTTCTGTGCGGTTTTGCGATTTTCGGACCCCTCTTACGCCCTCCTCCTATATCAGCAAAGATGGCAAAGACGTCTTTAAGTGGATCACGTTAAGACGTCATAACTTTGCTTGCGTTTAAGATAAGCAGATAGTTTTTAGTTGTGTGGAATGAAGAAAGAATTATGCAGTAATTCTGAAAGAATTAGGTTGTTTCATCGAATGTGCGAAGTTTGAGAAAGCATAGCGTAACTCCCAATTTTGGGGGTTTCAATGTTTGGTTTCTGTGGTTTTCAAGGTGCCTACACAAAAAAATCCTCAAAAAATTAAAAAAGCGAATCTATCGAAATATAAAAGGCCATTTTCGTTCATTGCATATGTTGCTGGACTTGTTACTAGCAGGTGTTTGACCAGTGTCCTAAAGGGAAAGGCTTACTCGCCCGGTCCAACGACATTCCGGTTTTGAATGGCTTTGTAAACACAATAGATTGAAACCAGGACCAATCACATTTGTCAGACTCGGCTTTGGGCATGCGCAGAGTGACGGGAAGTCCGTGAAATGCGGACTTCCGGAGTTGGCCCTGGCCAGAGGTCGCGATCCCCGTAACTGACCAAAAGGATCGCGGCCTCTGGGGACGAGAATAACTACACCCTCGAGAATATTTTCCCGCATTTTCACCATCTTGGTGCGCATGCGTGATTGGCTCTTGTAGAAGAACAATCTCGTTCCCAGAGCCTCGTTCCCCTTGGCCAGTGGTCAGAAAACGAGAGCTCTGGGAGAAACCATTTGGAAATAACAAAGGTAATGACCGAATTCTGCCCATCCGGTTTCACGCAGTCTGCATCTATGGCGCATGCCTGAAATGGTTGCTCCCAGAGCTCTCGATTCCTGCTGCAAGCCAGAACGATCGTGGGCTCTGGGGACGAGAATGGTAGAAGAATGGATTGCCTAGGGTGCAGTCGGATGGCGAGTTTTGTTATAGAGTAATCTGGGGCTCCCTTCCCTGCACGGGGATTTGTTATACTCGTCACCAGGTGCTTCCAGCTCAGCGTTCAGCGCCATCTTGAACTGTGCAAGGCATGATCTCAAGGTCTTGGGCTGCCATTTTAGTTAACTTACAACTTCTATGGAGCCTGGTGGCTCTGCGTTGCTAGCTGGAGATGCTTAAGTGGATTCATGGTTTAGGGAAATTTATGTTCCACGAGTCTGGCGTGTTTATTTAGGGACTAAACTCGATTTTCGCGAAAACAATCGTGCTTGTTTTGAGTCGATCGGAGCCCGATTCCTACCTTGCCACTTTACTATGAAGGAAAGGTGATGAAGACTATTTTTGCCCAAAACTACGTGTACATATTAAGGACAACTAGAACTCGCCACATGGTAAGTTTCATCGATTTTTATTTCCATTTTCTGGCGAATTTTTAGACCTAGACTTCGCCCCATATGTTCTCTATAATTTACCCATGTTTTGTCACGTGTCACGCACAGTGAGCCTGGGTTACCTATGATCACACGAGGGATGTTCCACATATATTCGATCCCACGAGCCTTCGTGAGCCCTCCAAAGAATAGGTACTCAATGCGTACATATATATGGAAGTTGTTAGGTCATCGAGGACCTGTGTAGCCTGAGTATCAGGCTTTCCTTTCTCGCGGGGCAGGAGAAGGAAGTACCTGGCAAATTCCTCCCTACCCCTACCCTCTTGCTAAGAAAGGCCTGAGTCTCCTCCCTACCCCTACTCTCTTGCTAAGAAAGGCCTGATACTCAGGTTAGGGCCTGTGAAACGAAATAAAATTAAGCCCGCAGTTTCCGTACTTCTCAACTCCGCTCACCAAATCATCGTATCATAATCTCATAAAAGCCCTCAGAGCCTTTCTCGGTTGCTGGCTCTATTCTCCCCAAGTCCCTAATGTTCTATGTAGGAAATTGTAAGGTGTTGTATAGCTCTACCAGGGTAGCCAATAACAACGCGCGATTTGGTTCATCTTGCCGTCTCGACTGCCCGCTCACGGAGTTTTGTTTTTACAAATATAGAACAGAAGACCTAAATTGATGAACATAGCGATAGAAATTATCTTCATTACATATACTGCCACAATGGTATTAAAAAAGTTATAGGACTTCAAACTTTGAATTATTCGCACGTAGCCAGTTTGGGTCTCACGGCTATCGTTTAGCTGCAACCGCGTGACACCACAGGTTTCAACATAGCGACAGGCGGGAAATTTAAACTCGCGATGATACACAGTTCTAAACAAAAATTTGGAAACTAAAATTTGCTTCAATCACGTTTAGCTTTGGTCATCATTTGTCAAACATTTTACTGTTCAAATTCGGTTGTACAAACATTACACATTTCTAATATTTCGGTTTTCGATTAAGCGCCCACGCTCGAGTAAGAGTCTCTATTCAAAATTTTACATAGAATATGAAATTTTGTGAAGCTGAACCTTCCTTGATTTGAACTTTACAATACAACTGCGGCCAGAACAATAAAATTTGAAGATTTATACAAACTGTTGAGCAAGTGGCAAAAATTAGGCCTTTGAAAAAGTGAGAAAATTGAAAGAACCCCGATACAAGGTTAAATTGTCCTTACCGGATAGCAGGCGGGACATTAAATGTGAATAAAATCTTCGTGCTTTTCGATGAACAGCGTTGGAGGTTTCAAAAATCTCTGGTCTCTACAAACGGCAAGATTGTGGGGGAGTTCTTCCATGTACGTTCGAAGAGCTGAGCCAAGAATACGTCTCAACGTTGTCTGCATTCCAGGGTGCTCAGAGCATGGTAATGATGGACCAATAGAAGAGTACCATGGTTATAAGATGCCATTTACACGAGATTTCATTCATAATAAGAAGAATGAAAATGTTGCTGAACAAAAAGGTTGTAATGTACAGTACAATGGTTCTGCACGTGCATCGTAAAACGTTGTACATTCTTTGCTGCAGTCACTGCAAAACAGCAACGTGATATTACCAATAGCGAAGCGCGCGAGTGACGTCATGACTTCAGACAAGACTCAGACAAACAAACTGGAATGGTGGATGATTTTGAAGATTCTTTAAGAGCAAAGCCGGTGTTCCTAAAACACATGTCCGAGTTGAGTAGGCTTATGGAGAGTTGAGTAGGCTTATGGACTACTTTCATAATTGGCTGCAATCGCTCCTTTCACGATTAACTTTCAATTTGCAGTACAATATAATATAGCATGAATGTAAAGAAATTTGGTGTAATTTTGTAGTTTCAGTTCGAAATTGCCTGGCATCTACGTTGGATTACATTGTAATGCAAATGAGAAAAACTAACCTTAAACAGGGCTATTATAAATTCTTTTGTAAGTTCTTACTGACCTAGGAGATAAGTTATTTACTCTCAAACGAGATTAGTGAGATTTGGTAAAATAAATGCTCGAAAAGAATTTGAAATTGGCAGTTGTGAAAACCGTCTATCGCGTTGGGAAAATTGATTAAGGTAGATGCGCGCTGAGTGCAAACTTTGGAAAAACTGTGGACTGTTTTACCTAATTATTTAATTCACATCTAGAGCTAATTAGGCTCGCTTAAACTGAGTACTCCTGAGGAAGTTGAAATTGCAGCTTTATTTCTACGATTATGCCTATCGCTTACAGTACTTTTCCAAATGCTCTTCAAACGAGAAGAACTTGAAAACGCCGGCTTTTCATTTTGGTGTGGTGAGAAAACATTTTTAAAACGGATCTTTTCAAAATCGACGACCCCATAATCATGTGACTTCCCTATCAAAGTCAAACACAAATCCAAAATGACCGATTATTGTTGCGTTTTAAAATTTCACCGGCGTAGGATGAACGGAAAACATTTGATGCATTTTCAAAGTACTATTATAATATTAGTCTTTTCATGTATAAGGGAACCATGAGTGCGAGACATAATACAGAAATTGTGGGATTTTCAGCTTGTTAAAGAACCTTGGTCAGCTTCTGCTGTTTTCAATGCCATCAAAATTATCGCTATTGCATGGTGAAACAAAATCTTACTGCTTTTATGTGAGTTGTGTTCCTGACAGCATGTCTCTTTATCTTTAGTTGTTTCACAGTGATTTTCTTTGCTTCGACATGCTCCAAATAATATGTAATGCCAAACTCTTGCACGTAACCAAACACAAAGGTGTGGCTGACTAGGGCCTTTTAAGGGGAGTTTTACATGGCTCTAATTGGTTGGGAACGTTAAGTGTAAAGAAGATTAAAGGCTCGCCTATTGAGGTTACCTCTGCAACCCAACTGACCCACCCCCCCCCCCCCCCCCACCCCGATTTGTAATCGGTATCCATTTGCACAGGTGGGTGAAGAGAGGCCACTAGGAGAATACGACTAACACAATGCAATGATCCCCATAGGGATGGACTGGAATTTACCGTAACATGTCAGCTATAAGTCTAATAACCATCTGCAGGGGCAATTAGTGGCTATACCATTAATCATTGGGTAACCAATAGCAACTTAAGGCGACATCAAGACCCCAGATTAGGTATTTTGTGAGCCATTATCCTTGAATGATCTTGAAGGTGGGTTTTCCGCATTGAATAATGCAAGAATCATCCGAAGCAATATACAGTATACACCCGCATATAAGAACAAATGGATTAAGAACACCGGGCTGAAATTTGGCCAATAAAGCCCCATTTTTATAAGAACAAGATCAGCCTGAAAAATTCAGCATGTTCTTATAAAATAGAAAAGGTGTCATAGTTACATAAAAAACAAGTGTAGTGTATTTATTCATCATTACCTATAATGACCTATAATGAAGGACAGCCAGTCATCTCATCTACATGTATAGGCTCAATGATACAGTACAGATCATTAAAATCAAAGAATATTTATTAATTTATGCTAATTTTACATCTAGGGGCATTTTTGGGTAGTACCGTTATTACTGATACAGTATAGAAATTTAAGACCATTTTAAGGACACTTTGAGGCTGATTTGTCACTAAGCACCCGTTAAATAAGAACCCGATTAGCCTGACCTCCGAAATCATGTGTTCTTATATGTGGGTTTTTACTGTAATCCTTCCGTAAGTAAAAAAGAAAAACCAACTATAGAGTAATGTCTGGCGAATTATAGTATTACATTAGAGTACTCGTAGTCAGAGGCTCCTTAAAGACGACAGATCTTTTCCTGACTGAGCAAAATAATAGCGGGCCCAGGGCTTGCCGGTACAGTCCTGTACAGTCACTTGTTTCCCACACACCGTTGGACCACTTGTTTTAATATCATATGCGTACTACAGATGTGCAAATAAAAGCAAACAGCTTCCTTCTACATAAAGGTTATCCAGCCATCCATTACGTAAGCGATGCACGTCTGGGGTGGAGTTAATCACTCTCCCTCGTACTTTAGCTGAAGAGTTGATTGTCTACAGCAACAGATCTTCTTGAAGACTGAAGCATGGGCTGATAGCTCCTAGTTTTGCCTCCAAATACGTTCAAAGCTCCATTTACTATCCTCGGTTTTCACCAGCCATGTGATCAAAATTAAAAATCGTGTTAAGTCAATGTGTAAAGTCAAGAATCTGGGATACGATAGATAACTGATATATAAACAACCTCGCCAAGAATCAGGTCTCTACTGTGTTTCCTTCCCGCGTTATTTGCAGAAGTGCGTCACCCAAATTTATAGAGCTTTGTATGGAGACGCCGTGTTTGTGCCCTTCTGCGGGGCACAAATATAGCGGCCGTAACGTAATAGAAACATCTCTCACTGAGTTTTGCTATTAAAACGAAACATTATTGCTCTAGACATCCGACACATTGAAATAAATACTTCTTCTAGTGCAAGCACTGTTTAGTTAGCAAAAACTAGCGATAACTCATCTTTTAACCACCGCGACAGCCTTTTCATGTCACGCAACGCAAAAGCTTGGAGATTCAAACGTGCTCTATTACAAAAGGAAGAACCCTGTCGAGCTAAAACGTTGTGAAACGTCAAGTTTCTATAGGGTCTTTTACCTTATGAAACTCAAACCTCAGAAGGAAAGGTAATTTTAAAGTTTGGAATATGATTACGTCACATGAAAACCGAAAATAGAGAGGCTTTCCTCTGGAACGCTATTGGACGATCAAACAGATACTATAGTGCACAGACGCGAAATCC
>JAHPZR010025569.1:5000-22500 GCA_019787425.1 Platygyra sinensis
TCATATTCATTCACCAACCATTCACCTGAATATTGGAACCTTGCGTCGCCGAGCGTTCATGCGTGAAGCGCGTTGACTGTAATAGCAGTGTTAAGGTTTTCAGTATGTTGGGTTCTCGATGAAACTTGGCTCCAGCCAGTAAACGTGCTCTGGTTTGAAGGACCGAGTGGAGACCGGGTGAGGGTGAAGTGGCTGAGGGGGAATGGGGTTGGGTCTTTCTCCTCGCGCCATCCTCGCTGTTCACTGTTCAACATGGCTGCCGACCCTGAGACAGAAACAAATTTGACGTCATTCCCAGTCAACCTCAAGTTAAGTTGGGCGAGGAGCGGCGAACAAGCTGGGAAAAAGCGACTACAAAGAATATCGCCGGAAAGTTATCTGGGACAGAAAAAGCTTAGTTTCTCATCGAACTCACTGAAAATCATAGTAAACAGCGAAATTAAGTTCGAACGCTGTCCGTTTGTCGGACGAAAGGTAAAATGGCGATTTCAGTCGAGAAAAGGAAGTTTCACATCGCAACTGCGGCCTTTGAAAGCCATGCAGTCAAAAATTCTTGTAGGTAAGCTGTAGAATGATCAGAGCTGTACCTTTTCTAAAAGGCCGTTGTTTTATATTTGTTCATTTTCGGAAAGAATCTTATAACAGTGCTAACTGAAATGTATGTTCGTTCACAGGTGTACGCCGAAAACGTATGAAAGGAGACACGTGGGCTTACAAAAAAGTATGCGAGGAACTCTTAGCCTCTGCAAAGCTTTGAAAGTCCACCTGAACCGCACGTGACATGTGCGTGTTAGTGGTCCAGTTAGAAAGGCTTCCGGAAGTGAACCTGGATTGAACATGGCATTGCGCCTGCGTGGAGATACGCGAGCTTGGTAGCTAAGATGCTTTCAACTAGTTATCTATGTACAAAGTAGGATTTTAGCGGTTTTAGTGATAAAATTAATATTTTCATGGTGTAAATTTGGCTGTAACAATGAGGGAAAGAATTGTGGATGTTTTGCACAGCGTCCGAGAGTCGTCTCACTAGTTCTGCAATGTCAACTGATGCAGTTTGTTTACGGTCGTTGAATATCTCAAAACAGTACCTCTGATCAGTATAAGATCAACATTAGTAGGTTTAAATTGAACGTGAGCTTAGAGAAGGTTACGTTTTTTTGAATTTCGTTGCACTGGGGAAACTTCAGGGAAGGATAAATCCTCGATCTAGATGTAAACTGGAAGGTGAAGATTTGGTCAAATTTGATTTTCTTACATCATGTTTGGGAAAAAAGCAAATAGTGACGTTAGTTTATCAGTTCAGAAACAGATTTTAAACTCCCGCATCTCGTAATTAAATTTCTTATACTTGAATGAAACGTATGTTTGTCTAATTTGGAAGTTAATATACATTGGTTCGATTTATTGTTTCCTTTCAATTGAGAATATGAGCTGAGAAGTAAAATTAAAGTAATAAGCCAATTTGTTGTATAAGCAAGGGAAATTTTATTCAAGAGAATCTAGTCTGGTTCATGGCATTTCTCTGTTATTGTATGGTTTTTCTCGGTCATGGCTTCCACAGGTCAAAAAGTTACAATCCTCAATTAATATTTAGAGATGAGATGATTTTATTTGCTACTGGCTTTTAAAAAAAAGGAAAGGTACTAAAGTTTCTAAAGAAATTGTTGGTCCAGGTCGGTAGGCAGTTGAAACACTTGGCTATTTATTGATAAGGCAAATTAAATGCCAGAGTCTGTTTCCGAAGTTACATTTCGAGTATTAGCCCCGCATTACTTGCTACGGTTCTTCATAATGACTCGTCAAATAATATTTGATCAGCCCGTGTTCTGGTCAGTGATAAGTGCTTTTTGGTAAGGGGCTGGGGTGGGTGGGGGGAGGGGACTCTTGCATGAGAATACAGCCCTACTTGAGGGCTTGTTTTCCTGTGGTAACCACTCGTGAATGTGTGAGATTTATGAGTTCGAGTCAAAATTTTAAGTTCAAGTTGGGTTTTGACTGGGTGCCAATATACTCCTTCCGTGGGCTTTTAGTTAAAATGTCGTCTAAATTTGACTGCCCTGTTAACTCTTATTATACGGCTAGCTGGAATGGTATCGAGGCTAGCCGCGGTCGCTCTGTCAGGCGACTGGTGCTGAGGCTAAAGAGATATACTTGACATTTCAGCTCGAACTCGTGAAATCGGGCAATGTCATCACTCCTAAGCGAAATTTTCACTGTTTACGGGTAGTTTAGTGCATCCAAGCTACTCGTGAGCGATATTTCGTGGTATGGCACTCTTGTGTGTTTAATATCATTATGTGGTGGTAATATCAGTGTGAGTGAAAGAGTGGAAGAGGCGTCTTTTTGTAGATGCAACTCATCGGGTCGCTAACCAGGAACATTAAACATAATGCCATAGCGAATAGCAGAAACGTGAGAAGCCTGGGACGAGTTCCTTATATTGATTTCACTGAAAATCTAAACATTTCAACTGAAATGTTACTGAACGAAAAGCTATCCAGCCAAGTTTTATAAGTTTTCAGCGGAAAATTGTTGGAATGGGAGCCTCGCAAAAGTTGCAAAATGCCATTCAAATCCTTATAATTTTGTGGCTTGGCGACCCAATCCATACAAACTCTATTTTAGGTGATATTTGACGAGCTCCCACTTTGCCATTTTCCTCCTCTTAATTCTTCTATTCTTGGTAAAGACTCTCAAATTTAGTTGATCTTTCATTTGAATATCTTAGTTTTTCAAACAAACGGAAAACAACCATACCCAGTCCTCTCACGTTTCTGCAGTTGCCTATTTATATTGAATATCTCTGTACAGACAACTGTCACACTAGGAAGCATTTTTTTTCTGTCCTCGGTAAACGTGACCGACGGTGTAGGAGTTATTGCAGAATATTTTATATGAAGCTGAATGTAGGGGTAAATGTAATGATTAAAGCAGACATATTGTTGAGTTATTCGACGTAATAGATTGGGAATAAATGTACTGAAGTATGATTAATTTGTCTGTTTTATCATTGTTTCGCTTTTCGCGATACAGTTGTCCTCATGTCTCCCTCAAGTTTGAAGCAGAGGAAGAGGGGTCGTTTGATGGAAAAACTTAAAGTTGTTGAAAGTTCTTCTTTCTCCTGTAGAAAAGTGTTTTTTTCGTTCCTGACGTTTTGTCAAGTTTGAGTTTAGTCGAAGTCAAAATGACTAGATTGACATGGCAAAGACCTGAGATAAAACTCAAATCCAAACATTTCCTGATTGGTCAACGTGACATAAACAACTATATCAATAAACTAAAACTGTTATTGGTACTCCCAGAAAAATTGGGTGGGGGTGTGCGGCCCGCTCCCCAAAACCCTTACCCTATTTATGACCAAAATCTGCGATATTCCCTACCCTATTTATGACCTGACCAAAAATTCGAAACCCTATTTATGACCTGAACCTTACATCAAAATCCTGTTTCAGACGTGCGTTATAATTGAATCCCTAGCACAGACCAAAGTTAAATTACCGTAAACATAATTTGTGAAGGACTTTTGTTAATTTTCTTTTGGTTTTTTAAAAACATACCCATATTGAGGCTAGAGTACAAAAACCATACCCTATTTATGACCAAAATCAGCCGAAATTGATACACTATGACTAAAACGGCTGAAAAACCATACCCTTTGGGGCCGCACATACCTATATAGCCCATATAAGGGAGTACCCCCTCCCCCCGGGATGTTTATGTGGCACTAAGGAAATCATATCCTTTTCATTAGCTGAGAGCCGTGATCTGCAAATGACTGCCTACAAATAATGGTCTGCTCTTTCGTAATACCCGATTAAAGTGATTTGCTGCTCATGCATAAATGCAACAACGCTCGTGTGAAAAATGGCGTATCGCCTTTAGAGCTGTCAGAGAGATTTGAACATGTACACAAACTTGGTGATATATGAGAAACAAAATGTCGTGATTTGTCAGTGTCTCGCAGATTAATTATTTGCCTCTGACAAATCACGGTATTTTGCTCAACCTCGTGCAATTAATTTTTAATTATCATTCATTCAAAATATTTCTCCGTTTCTAATTGGTGAAACCCTCAAACATAATTCACCATAACCGGCTGCTGTCGACCAAATTTGGAAAGAACTTTGTCGTATTGAACCAGTGACGTCAAAAGTGCAGGTTGTGTTATTTTTGGTGAGCAGAAAAACACAGAGCGAAATAGCGAAACTCCTTTAAGAACGGGGAAATATTTTGAATGAATAATAAAGCAGTTATTAAATTCGGCCTCGGTGGATAACACCCTCTTAGATCTGCAGAATTCTTCATATCCTACTCGGCCTCATTCAATATTTGCTAATTATGGACAGACAACAACTGTCCTGCAGGAAACATGGCCAGCACCATGTTGCATCCTGGCTTTCAGTTTGTCCGCTATCATGCCGTTATCACGTTACGTTTATATCAATTTGAATAGAACACGCAAGCGGCTCTTGTGTTTTTTTTCCCCTAAGGCTGTCTGTTAGTCATGACACGGTTTCGCTAAATCTTTATAGGCCATCAAACTGAACTTCCCCCAACATAACAAAAGGAAAGACAAATCAATATCGATATCGCCCGTTATCATGATGTCATCAATTTCTTCTTCCAACATCACTGAAAAAGGAACATTTTCATTTTTGTTTTCAAATATACACGTAAGCAGACACCATTTGCTTTGTAAACAGAGACCCGCAGATCAATATCTCGAGGCTAGCTAAAACACTTTCCAATGCAATGTTTTTGCCATAACTACTTTTTATGTTAAATATAAACATGATCAAAACATTAAGAGTAAATTGTGGAAGAAACGTATACCCTGAAAAAAATCGGATTCCCAGATTAACATGAGAGGTGGATTTTTCTCGAAATTTACTGAGAACAGATTGGAAATTAACATTTGCAAGTAATCAGGCAATAGCTAATTGAATAGAATATCTTATTTTAAGAAAACCGATCCTGCACTTTCGCGAAAATGCGTGCTGTTGTTTTTATCTAAATTAAGAGCATTATTATTAACCTTGAGTTTTTATTAATATAAATGGCTGCACGACTTCCTTTAGTTTTCTTTGGGGCAACGAAAAACTCAAACCTTTGGCACTTGCAGAAAGCTTTTACCGACACTCGGCATACTTTGACAAAAATTATGTAAAAATTCTTCCTGTAAATAACTTTTTATTGCGGTTCCGACATTGAAACCGCGATTTTAATGTACGTAATCTTTAGCACTGCTCTTCTTCACTGTCGGACTAAGCACGTTGAATAAAGTCAGGATTTCTCATGAAGCTTATTTTAAAACAATATTTTATTCACTGATTCCTCAGCTCAGTTCAGGTTAGAGTTTTTTTTACAGTTGTTCAAGAACAGAAGCCATTAGCAAGTTTGTTTACAGAGTATCCTCTCTCGTTATGGATAATTTCCGAGCAACCATCGTTTGTGACTTCTTGCACGTTCAAGCGGGAAAAATGTCACAGCGGGTCTAAAAAGTGCGTTGTCCGCAATGTAACATTAGCGCTTTTCCTTTTAATTTTAAGCTGTCGATTTTTAGCTTCATTCCCTTGTTTTGTCTATTGGACTCTGGTATATCGATTTTTACCTTAACCTCAAATTTTTGGTTCCTTAACTTAATTCTTTTTCTGGATAAAGCATTTTTCAAAGTCGAATTAATTGTTTTTTTTCATACAATACGCTAGAACGCTGTGCACTGAAATGCCATTTGATAGTGTTATATTTTTATTTTTTTGCTTAGATTAATTTTTTCGATTTCGCTTGCACTCTTTTTTTGTTTTCTTTGTTTTTAAAATTTCCGACTCTTCCGCTTCATAATTTGAAAAGAATTACTCGAAACGTTTTCAAAATTAAATTTGACCATTCGGTCGCTTTCCTGGCACTTCACTTGAAATTGTAATCGAACTAATCTCAGTATAAGCTTTACGAGCTTATTAAATGTACGTGTTACATTTTTGGCGCTGTGTTCGTATCTGAATGTTTCACTTTTCTGTCAACTTTCCGTCATACAGCGTTTTTAACCACACAGTGATCTCTCTTTTTTCCTTGTATGATCATGAGGGATCGTCAAATCCGTTGTTAATCAGAGCATTTTTAGATCGTACAAAATGTAAGTCGTGGCCAAAAATTTTCGATACTGCCGCAGACTCACTCCTCGCGTCTCAATCTCTCTTTCCATTTGCTCGCAAATTGCATGTCTTCTGTTCTCCGGCTTCACCAAGTTGATAAGTTTTTGAAAAGCGGAAGAACGCCTTCGACTTTGAGGCGGCAATTGCTTCGTTTGAGCAACCAGCTCTTCTTCCTCGTCAGCCTCGCCGGTTTTCTTCTGCTCGTCAAGGCAGAGCTCCTCGAATTCGGTTTCCTCTGGAGGGAATAGTCCTTTCAGAAAACACGGACTCTTCGAGTTGTTGTTACAGTGGTCATGGTCAGTTTTAAGATAGCTGTAGATACTTGCCGTGGTCGTTGCTTCGCAGTGGGTTTGGGCGCATTCACTGCTGTTTATCACAGATTCTTCAAGCTCATCCTTGTTTTTGTGAACCCTCTTGTATTGAAAGGGGCGACGGAGTTTGGAGAAAAATCGGTCCTTTAAGCGTCCAATTCTTTTGGCCATCTCCGTTCGTAAAGAAAGTAGATTACACTTCTTCAGCTAATTTCGTTTGCAGTTATTCAGCGCACAATCGCGGTATCAAAATTGTAGACAATGCAAGCTATTTCGACCGGTAAGCTGTGCACAACAACACATCTATTCCAGCAGTTCTGATACAAAACCGAGATTACTGTTCTTTTGTTTCCAGAGTTGACGTTACGTAAATCCGGACGCTTGAGAACGAATTAAAAAGTTCCTTAAAAGCAATCAAGGAGGTCTTCTTTTGATCAATACATAGCATGATTGGCTTCGGGCGAAGCCTCGTTTGACCGGAATGGTTGAGTTACAATACCACAAACCTTTTAGTTTTATCTCCGCAAACTTGCAAAACTTTCACAATGGGACCGAATAGCCTAATTTTGGCATGCCACTGATGTCGCACGCCAGGGAGATAAGTTGAGTGACACGAGTAAATGTTGACTCAAATGTGCGTCAATTCTCGTGTTTACCTACGTAGTATGCTGAATAAATAAAAAACGGGATTTTTTTGTTCAAGTGGTTCATTGAAGAGAATAAAGCAAACGGAATATAGTTATCTCAAGTGGCCTTTCACGTTTGAAACAATCTTTGTTATCCAAAAACGCAAATGTTATTTGTTGGCACTATTTGTGCAAGAAATCGAAAGTACACATCCTGATTGAAGTGATGTACATTTTTTCTCAGTATATCAATTTTAATCAACTCTGTCGGCTTATCGCTAATACAGTATACTCGTTTCGACACCATATTTTGCATATCACCCACTTGGACAGTATACTTCTCATATCTCGCAATTGTCATCTAGTGCTTCAAATAAAGGAGATATCTTCAGCGTAGTCAATATAACCCGGTATTTTCGAGCACAACCAGTAATAATCTGGCATAAATTGAAATTGCTTACGCAAAACTATCACGTATAATTTAATTTGGTATTTTTAAAGCTCTGTCGTACATTTAAAAATAGGTATATATGTTTTTTCTATCATTAGAATTATGCAGCTCGTCCACATGTGAACGCACTTGGTTTTTCGCGCGCAAAAATGTAGATAAACATTTTTTTTTCTTGCTATTCTAGGCAACAGTCTGTTTCAAATTTAATTCTTACGTAAACCAGGCGTTCAGTATAACGACTTTTTCGCTTTCGACGTAGTTCCCGGTATTGAAAAATAGCCCAAGAATAGTGCATAAGTTTTAAGAGACCATTGTATTTTTTTATTCGAAAGGCATCCTTATTTACCATATCTTGCTTCACTGACGATTATTCGTTTATTCATTACGCAGTTTCAAAATATTTTGATAAGGGAGATCGCACTTTACGCATTCCGAAAGTAAACTGTGCGTTGTATTAATTTGGTCTGTTGTATTCGTGGCGGCTAATCATAACTTTTTTCCTGCAAAATCTTGTTGGTAAAAATAACTAGTGAACCCTATTCCGACAAAAGATCGCTGCATATGATAACTAGTTTGCGTCGAATTCGTACAGATGCAACGAATGCAGCTTTGAAAATTCGATTGATACATATTTTGATCCTTTCGCGCAATGTGCAATCATTGCCCCCTGTTTTGGTGCGAGAACTCGAGTTATTAAGGTGGCTGGTTGCAGTTTGCAGTACTTTTCAAGACTTTGAGTTTGATGGGTCATTATAACCACTCTTTATCGGTTGATGCCAAAATCATGGTATCAACAAACTGCCCAATCATCGGTGAACAAGTTGCTGTTAATTTTGTGGCGCAATAGGTTACCATAGCAACAATATCACCTGCTAAAAACACCCTTAATTTAGCTTTAAGTGCTTATAACTCCAAAACGAGCTCGGTGACCCCATCTTTTATTATCGAATTGTAATCAGCATGATAAGATGCAACTTTTTGCACGGTTTAAAAAAATTCTGCGAAGGAGGCTCAGAGCCACCTTAAATTTTAAAAATTTAAGGGAATAGGGGGAATCCTTGTTTACAGTATTTGCCTTATTGTCACAAGCAATTCAGTGTCTGATGGAGCTACAAATAAATCGGTTCTGAATATGGAAGGGTCATAGTACCATTAACTATGCTAATGAATATGAGCCTGATGTGTTGAATACTTTTTGCGCAACACAGATTTAAAACCTCCGCAAAATTTTACAAAACATTTGTGAGCTCATTAGCTTAGCGCTTTTGCCACCCAGTTATTGTGCAGTTATTTAAAAGACAATACATCCTTCAATATTACACGCAATGAGCTAAGAATTTCACCATGTATTACGTTTTACTAGCTCTTTAGCTGCCTGGAGTCCATTCATATCTAACATTTTCTTCTGTACGCATTGCCGTGTGCAAATGAGCAAAAATTTAAACAGTGACGTCAGCATGACGTCACTCGGTTCCCGAATGTAGTTTCGTATGAATTTTATGAGTGGTGTCTTTTCCAGTAAAACACTTCAGTCTATGTGATAAATATGTTTCCTTTTTTTCGAAACAATTAGTGTGGTTCTGAGAACTCACGAAAATAAAACTGTTTTTAATCTTAGCCTGAAGCGTATTGTAGCGAAAGTTCGTTTACTGAAGCTTAAATTATAGCACTGAAAAAGCCTGGATTGAAAGTAGACCGCCGGATTGACCCGAGTATTAACAATTATAAATAAGTTCTTACAGCAGATTCTAATCTTCTGAATTAGTTTCAGAAAATCTACTCTGAAATACAACATACTTGTAACTACTTCTTTATCGCCATTTCTTTTTCGTTATTTTGCATGGTTTCTGTCAGTTTTTAAGATATCTCCACGCAAATCGACTCAATTTTCACTCGCTATACGTCACAAACGATATTTCAGATTAGGGCTAGGAAAAAAGATACAACATATCTTGTACTGTCTTCCTGTCGCATGGTTAACTGATAATGTCTGCCGGATTTCGAGAGCGTTTTTCAGTAACCGTAAAAGCTAGACTATTCTAGATCCTTTGGCTCTTGACGATTATGTCTAGACTGCAGATAATAATTTTGCTTGTGTTTATAATGAAAAGCACGAAAAAATCTCAGTAAAATTAAAAAAAAGAAAGAAATTTGAAGAGTAAATTTTATCCTGTCAGAAAATTTCCTTTAATTCTCTTTTTAATAGAAACGTAAACTTTACTCACTTTTTCCTGACTCGCTTCCGGTCCCTTATTAAGTCCTTACTGCACTCAATAAAACCATTTTTATTGGGCTTTCTTTGATTATGGTATTGTTTAGCTTCTCCACATCATGATATTAAAAAAAACAGTGGCTATTTTGCTTTCTAATTCAAGCTATCTTGTTACTAAACCTCTTCCAAGGTCAATAAAAAAATTAGAGGCCTGTGATCGATTAGTCTCGCATTCATGAGTATCAAAAATATAAGAAAAAAAACTTTACAAGTATCAGTACTTATTATCCAACTGCACTTCGTAGAGTACAAATAACGCCGAAAACGAGTACAAATATCACGCGGTATTTGTACACCAGAGCGAGGACTGGTTAGACAGGTTTGTTTGCTGTTGACCAATCAGTGAGCTGGATTTCCCGCGCCAATCCCGTTCCGCATCGCATATTTCTGTCACTCATTCCCGAAAAAAAAAGTGTGTGTGCATTGTCACGCAATGAAAAACAAAATCAAATACATGCACTGGATTAAGTAAAAAAATTGTGATATTGTAGACGATAAATAAGACAGTTCTTCAAGTTTAAGGTGTGTGCGTTGTCCCAAAGTTGAGATATTCGTCGAAATGTTTCGCACAAAATTACAGATACGGAGCCGCCATGTTAGAGGACCTCTTTAGTCCTCCGATATGGCGGCCAGTAAATAGTGTAAACGTCTGGATCTTACTTTGGCTATTTGCCCCGAAATTTTGCCTTTCCACGTACTCTGTCCTTCTCCCCCGTAAGTAAAAACCTGGTCCTTGGTCAGCGGTCAACCCCCAAAAAAGCTGTAATCTTGAGCCCGCGATATAATCAGGTGACAATGGTAAGCGGATAGCTTATTTTGACAGCTGTCAATTACTCACAACACAGATACCCCAAATCATTGAAATAGCCGTGGTAATGGTGCCAGTCTCTTATTTTTCAAGGTATGGGCGCACGGACAGCCACGCGACGACCAATTTTTTAAATCGATGGGTTACCAAATTTTCTTTTGAAAGGCGCCGTGGCCAAATCGTTAGAGGCTAAATTGGGTCGGCCTTTCGAAAACGCAAAACTACTTTGAAGTTTCACGTTACATTTTTCATTGTGGGTTCCGCGCGTTGAGATGACGTCATAGTTTTAATAATCAAAACACGGAGATGGTGACGCAAGTTAATTTTTAAGATTGAAAATACAGCTTTTGTAAAAGTTACTAGTAAACAAGTCAGGGTTTTCCACCCGAAACCACGATAAGTACCATCAAATGATATCTGAAACTTCCCTAGTTCAGGATTCGAGTTTCTTTTAATGGGTTTGGGGAATCTCATTAGCATAAGCAATTCAATTTCTGATCAAGCTGCAGGAATAGCAGTTCAATCCTCTTTCTGGGAATTTGAGACTGTTGTATTGAATACTTTTTGTATCACGCGTATTTAAAAACTCCAAATGGTACAAAGAATGCATGAGCTCATTACCGCTTTGAAAAGTCTAAAGTCAATTAGTGTCCTGCGTGATGCCTTCTCGGCTGAAATTTGCATGCTAATGAGAGAATCGCTCATATCAAGTGACTTTCTCGTTTCAGTGTTTGGTCTCTTACTGATAGCTTCCTTGTTTTTGTATTATTTTACGACTGCTGTTTCCCTCTTAAACCTTTTATGTGCTTGCCAATAGCGAAGCGCGCGGGTGACGTCATGACTCAGGCAAGACTCCGTCAAACAAACTGGCCGGGAATGGTGAATGATTTTGAAGATTTCTTTACGGGCAAAAGCCGGTGTTCCTTAAACACTAGTGAAGCAAAAACTTCGCCTACATTCCCTGCATTTCCCTTAGGACACGCTTATGTTGACTGAGTCTCGCAGGGAATTCAGTCATTTGCATTCTGTTTTTAGACTTCGTGCACTTCGCTATTGTTTTGTAGCTCTTTTATGATACCAACAACTTCCTTAGTTCACAAGCGGATTCCTGTTTATTTCACCGTCTTGCATATCTCCGTAATACTGACGTAATTGTGACATAATTTTAAGACATCAACTTTAGAACAAAACATGTTAGTTTATCATTGAATGTATATCCTTTCACTGAAGATAAATCGGTTTTTCCTTGACGTCATTTAAGTCTTTTTATAATAATAACAACTTCCCTATATTGTATTACCAAACGCCTTTCAACGAAATTGGCAATTGATAATATCGTTTTCGGCTTTTCTTGAAATTATAATCCACAACAATGGTTTTAATTACAAAAATGGTCGTCGTAACGCGTCAAACAACTCAAAGAGCATCAATTTTTCAGCACCTGAGGGTAATTCTCCTTTTAATTAGTTCTAATTCTGCTATCTCCTGGACTTTCATTGGATCCTTAGAGAATGCCCCGAAGCGTCAATTCTACTAACCAATATGGCTGCCATCGCAAACTCATTAGTCTAATTGCTGTTTTCTGGCATTTCATTGCATTGCCCGTTAAAAGACGTTGTGTTGTCTAGAACAACAGGCTAGACAAAGCCATGAACATCACAGGTCATATATATTCCAACATGGTTGTCATTCTGAAAACCGTCGCTTTTAAAAATTTATTGCGATGTGATAGTAATTAAATAAGTCGGGTTATGAGTTTTGCGTAGTATCATTGCGTTCATGAAGAGGAAAGTGCCATCGTTTTTACCTTCCTTGCGACGCGAGACAGCAGTGTGTATATGCTAAATACTTCGCTTCACCTGCCAATTATAGCACGAGAACTGTTTCCGCTATACCATCCATTCTTATACTTTTCTTTATGTTGTTTTGCCAAAGCTACGAGTGGAAATGTTTTAACGCCCGCAGATTCACAGGAACATGGTGTCAAATAAAGTCAGTCAAAAAACAAATGTCCTCTCAACTCAGTGGTAATTTTATAGATATCATTTCACATCAGAGCGCGCCACACGATGTAAAGGAAGTTTACATAAATTAAGCTGCAGTTAACGGTGCAAGGGCCGCAATGGGTTTCCATTGATGTAGGAACATATTTCGACATTGTAAAATGACACTAAAATACCGTGACAGTGCCCCTTTAAGTCATTATAAATATAAACCTTATTCCTAAATGGCCGTAATTTAAGTATTCTTTCGTTTACTTGCAAATTAGCCCGGCCTTGTTGCCTCGCTTAAGGGAACATATTGTTTTTAATGTCGAGTTTAAGAACGTAGCAACAAGAACCAATTTGCAAGAAAACAAAAGAATAGTAAAATGGCGACCATTTTGGAATAAAGTGTATGGTCCTAGCTTTCCTCTGGGAGAATAAGGCCATTATAGATAAAGTAGTAAATATCGCAAGATTTTATTTATACATTTTTTATACACCAAAATATAGGTCATTCAGTTTGTTGCTAATCGTTGTCAGGTCCTCGTGGCTCTGACTTGATTCCCGTCATCTCTCCAGATGGCTAACTCGATCGAGGACTGACAGCTCTCCCATGCAGACTTTACTCCTTAAATGATTTTGTCTTAGAATAAAGCTGGTGTCAACAGCTGATCAACTCTGGATGAAATTTTCAATGTAATGCTTCTTTATCTTTTGCTAACCAGGGGAGGGGTGGGGGTTATTCGTAAGTGGTTAGTTTGGCATTACTAGCGTAGCCTTAACTTGTACTTTCAACATCCTTTTGCGAGCTTTAGTAGTATTTTTTAAGTAAAAATGCCTCCGGTAATATAATGAGACTTACAAGCTAGGAAATTACGATTTCTATTCACCAGCCCTGTGTCGAACGAACACCAGTGTGATTTATGGGCACTTACTCACATAGACAGGCAGAATGACAAAGAGGAAAGGAAACTTTCAACTTATTAAACGATGATGTGTAGTTTTGTCACCAAAATTCCGGTTCTTTAGCATGAATAGAAAATATATTAAAATGAGGCGGGAGAACTACCCTTTCGAACTGTGTCTGACGTTCGGTTTTCGTCAATTCTGCAGTTTGAAATGCATGGTCTATTCCCTGCGCTGAAGGCCTTTAAATACAACTGCAAAAAAAAATACAGCTGTTACATCTATGTTTTTCATGCTTCATCTTCACACTCCGAGGGTGTGTAAACTATTTCCGCAGTCGCTCTCTGAAGATAGTTTTCTTTCTGACTCTCTACACACTATCACACGCAACTACATATTCGATCGGACCTCTTGCACTCAACTTCACTGCGAATTGTCGCAAATCGCCTTAAATCACCACGCAACCACAGGTTTCTTGTGTTTTCATTATTTTCTGCAGACATCCCGCCTGCGTTTTATCATTAATTTTAAAGTATAATCATTGGGCTCAAAGCCGAAAAAACTATGAAACATTTTTACAATAATATTTTCAAGTATGGATAAATTTCCTTCATACATGGACCTCGAATATGTGTTCTTACGTAACTACAATTTGCCTTCACTTTATTTATTTATTTAGGTTGAATTTGAGACTACAATAAAAGCAATTTTCCCGTGTCCATAGGCGATGAATTTGTGAGTATTTAAATTGTTTGTTGACTTCTGTAATAAATTTTACCAAAAATCCAACGTCTAAAATATTGTTTAAAGTCCATATTTCCCTGCCTCATACTAATATTTTCACTGACTCTTTCGAATCTTAATTGAATTCAAACTTTACCAGCTTAATCAATATTACAAATAACACTGCTACACCGCGTGTTAAGCATAAGTTGTTCGACTTGGTGTGGTGCTTATGGCTCTGTAGTTAAGTCAGAGTTACGCATGATGTCCCTCGATGCTTTTCTATTTTCTCTTAGTCTGGGTTTTACGTTGTTCTAAAGCGTCCTAACTAAAGAGATCTTTACAGTTTGCCGTGGGCCAGACTTGCAAGTGTTTTTCTGCTTGACTTCCTCTTTACAGCAGGTGCATCTCGAAGAGGAGACGCCGTGTTACGAGCAACTCACGATAGCCCCTAAGACTGATGCCAGCGTCGTTCAAAATGTACCTTTCCATCTCTTCGCAAATAGCGTGTCTTCTACAGCGCGCAGGCAATGCTTCCCTTTCCAAGTCAAGTCTATCATCTTCCTCAATAGCTGCAGCTGCGTTGAACTTTGCGGCCTTTCGCGAGCCTTTGTAGCGATTCATGGCGAATTCCTCGAACTCTTCCGTCGTCGTCGCTCGTGAATTCTCTTCGCGAGTTTTCGCCGACGCGGCACGCGACTCGTCGAGTTCCTCTTGCGCCGCGAGTTTTTTGTACCTTCGCGAGCGCACACTGAACCGACGCGACACGTAGCCGTGTAATTTACGATTCTGCTCTTCTCTGGTTCTCATCGTGTCTCTCTGCGCAAAAAAGCCAAGCGGTAGCCCTCTTGCAACTCTTTTATTCCCAACGGAATCAGGAAGTCGAAGCGCTTTGGCTACTAACCCAGGAGAACGACTGAATTGTGAGGATCGCCGTGTCCTTTTTCTTGACGTCTCTCTAGAAGCGCGATTAATTTTGACAGGTTTGCATAGTAATCAAACAAAGGCCGAAAACAATGGACGCACCTGCTGCTACAAATGAATACCTTTTAAATGAAAAGGATTTTCTCCTACTTTGCACAAATAACCGTCCAAATTATTCTTCCACAGTCTAAATTTGCTATTAAGATAAATTCGCTTTTCCTTAGAAATGGAGAACAATCCAATGGATATGATATCTTTTGCCGCTGCAAAACTTGATTATCCTGACACTTCATGTAAGGAACGAACTGCTTTAAATATTGTTTACATTTTATTTCTGATGAACACATTTTAGAATTTAAAAACACTTCTCATTAACGCCTTTGAGGTATCAAATGACAAAACCGCTTTTAAATTTTGACAGGTTCTTAAAACACTAAAATGTGCACATGGGTGGTTTCAATTTCCTCAGGCCCAACTAGCACGTTTTTTTGTTATCTTGGAAACTTGGTAGCTTCCGTTGTGAAACTCAGTTCACGTTTTTCCGTGTGTAATGATTGAAGTTAGATTGGTTTACTAAATCACTTCCAAGATGTCGCTTGATGCCATTCCAGATTCGAAAATGTATGGTACGGTTTGAAACTCTGCAGCGAAAATTTGCACATTTTATAACTCCAAAAAAACAATATCGGCATCATACAAATGCAAATAGTATTACGCAATGTCATTAAAGTTACCAAGCGAATTACTACAATTAAAGAGACGAAACTCCTGCTGTGACAGTTGCCATGGTTACCACTTGGGTTGGGGAAACGACGCTGAAAATGTTGTTTTTTCATTTTTGTTTCCTTCCGTTCTGCGGAAAATTTCAAAACTAGAAACCATTTTCATGCCTTACGTAATAGGCGTTCACTAAATCGTGTCTGTTTTGCGTTAGAACAGATATGTCTGGATTTGTGGAGACTAGGAAATCTTTCATTAGACCACTTAGTATTAATGTTGATATTTCCCTAGACAAGTGGTCTGCGGCTGAATACACGATCGCAAATTGATTACTTCTACTTTGCATTGCTAGTAAATTTTGCATGTGAAGATGGATCTTATCACCCAAATTTACCAAATTAATTTCTTCCAGTGAAACGCTGATTTAACCGGAGACTTCGGGGTCAACACTAAGTTCATAATTGAATTTGGATTTTACTTAAGAATTTCACAAACATCTTACCATGGTTGTTCTATCGATCTGTTGGTTCAAAAAATGCTCGAGCGTTAGAGACAAATAGAAGTACAAAGTAATTGGCCTTGTGGTTTTAAAAGTTTTCCGCAATACGCCAAATTTAGTCAGTTCACTTATTATATCGTTTTCCTTCACAGGACCGCGCATTAATTTGTCTCAACAGTTTTTTTCAAATGCATGTTTGAGAGGCAAAACTATGAGCCGTAAATGCGAAATTTCTCGGAGATTGAAATAAGTGAGGTGGAAGGGGCGGGAAATATAATGTAACAGTCATCTGTGTTAGTTTTGGGCTCGAAAAGTGAGCCAATTTGTAGAGGAAACGGGTGCGTACTAATTCACTTCGTGGGTAGAGGCATAATATAATAGCTTTTTCAAGCTCACCCTGCACTTAACATGCTCTTGCTTTGATGTTTAAAGTCAATTTGCATGTTGCATGGCGATCGAATGCTAATGAACGGAAGGTGAATGATAAATGCGAGACGGTGAGAATAGCGGTTTTCTTTGCAAGGCCGAGGCATTCAGTTTGAGTTTTTAAATTGCGAGACGGAGTCTTAAAAGTACTTAAAACGCGAGCCCAAGGCTTCAGACTCCAAGACTTTCAGAGTTCATGAATAAAATTAAACAAACAAACAACAGAATCGACCCTTCGTGACTTTCTTAGCCTTGCAAAACATTGCAACTGTACTCGGGAAAGCTTTGTAAAGAAAATCGAAACCGCAAGATTGCACATAACCTCTAAAAAACTAAGACTGCAAGACAAGTGAAATTCTACGAAAATTGTGTCATTGTCACGTTTTTTGAAGAACTATTCGCCACCGCTGAGGTGAAATGTAAACCCCGTCAGCAAATGAAAAATTGGTCTTTAAAATGAACAAGTGATGCAAAAACCGGCCGTTAGCAGTCTGTGTTTTCTCGAAAATCCGTGGTGAAGCATCGGACAAAAAACAAGTGAGTTTGCACGCTCCCGACCACTCACGACCGCTCAAGACCACGCACGACCGCTCACGACCGTTCACGACCACTCACGACCGCTCAAGACTACTCACGATCGCTCACGCACGACCGCTCGATTTTGTTGCGTTCTTCTCTTGGTTCTTCCCCATGCACGGAT